>JAVGWX010000152.1:0-131575 GCA_036924085.1 Ariolimax columbianus
CTACCATCATGCCCCCCCCCCCTACTAACCTCATGTTCTCCCCTACTAACCTCATGTTCTCCCCTACTAACCTATTGTTCTCCCCTACTAACCTCATGTTCTCCCCTACTAACCTCACGTTCTCCACTACTACCATCATGCCCCCCCCCCCTACTAACCGCACGTTCTCCCCTATACCATCATGCCCACCCCCCCTACTAACCTCACGTTCTCCCCTACTACCATCATGATCACCCCCTCCCCCCTACTAACCTCACGTTCTCCCCTACTACCATCATGCCCCCCCCTACTAACCTCACGTTCTCCCCTACTACCATCATGCCCCCCTCCTACTAACCTCACGTTCTCCCCTACTACCATCAATCCCCCCCCCCTACTAACCTCATGTTCTCCCCTACTAACCTCATGTTCTCCTCTACTAACCTCATGTTCTCCCCTACTAACCTCATGTTCTCCCCTACTAACCTCACGTTCTCCCCTACTACCATCATGCCCCCCCCCCTACTAACCGCACGTTCTCCCCTACTACCATCATGCAACCCCCCCCCCCTACTAACCTCACGTTCTTCCCTACTACCATCATGCCCCCCCCCTACTAACCTTATGTTCTCCCCTACTAACCTCATGTTCTCCCCTACTAACCTCATGTTCTCCCCTACTAACCTCATGTTCTCCCCTACTAACCTCATGTTCTCCCCTACTAACCTCATGTTCTCCCCTACTAACCCCATGTTCTCCCCTACTAACCTCATGTTCTCCCCTACTAACCTCATGTTCTCCCCTACTAACCTCACGTTCTCCCCTACTAACCTCACGTTCTCCTCTACTACCATCATGCCCCCCCCCATACTAACCTCACGTTCTCCCCTACTACCATCATGATCACCCCCCCCCCTACTAACCTTACGTTCTCCCCTACTACCATCATGATCACCCCCCCCCTACTAACCTCACGTTCTCCCCTATTACCATCATGCCCCCCCCCCTACAAACCTCACGTTCTCCCCTACTACCATCAATCCCCCCCCTACTAACCTCATGTTCTCCCCTACTACCATCAATCCCCCCCCTACTAACCTCATGTTCTCCCCTACTAACCTCATGTTCTCCCCTACTAACCTCATGTTCTCCCCTACTAACCTCATGTTCTCCCCTACTAACCTCACGTTCTCCCCTACTACCATCATGCCCCCCCCTACTAACCGCACGTTCTCCCCTACTACCATCATGCCAACCCCCCCCCCTACTAACCTCACGTTCTCCCCTACTACCATCATGCCCCCCCTACTAACCTCATGTTCTCCCCTACTAACCTCATGTTCTCCCCTACTAACCTCATGTTCTCCCCTACTAACCTCATGTTCTCCCCTACTAACCCCATGTTCTCCCCTACTAACCTCACGTTCTCCCCTACTAACCTCACGTTCTCCTCTACTACCATCATGCCCCCCCCCCCTACTAACCTCACGTTCTCCCCTACTACCATCATGATCACCCCCCCCCCTACTAACCTCACGTTCTCCCCTACTACCATCATGATCACCCCCCCCCTACTAACCTCACGTTCTCCCCTATTACCATCATGCCCCCCCCCTACTAACCTCACGTTCTCCCCTACTACCATCATTGATCACCGCCCCCCCCCTACTAACCGAAAGTTCTCCCCTACTACCATCATGCCCCCCCCCCTACTAACCTTACGTTCTCCCCTACTACCATCATGATCATCCCCCCCCCTACTAACCTCACGTTCTCCCCTACTACCATCATGATCACCCCCCCCTACTAACCTCACGTTCTCCCCTACTACCATCATGCCCTCCCTACTAACCTCACGTTCTCCCCTACTACCATCATGCCCCCCCCCTACTAACCTCACGTTCTCCCCTACTACCATCATGCCCCCTCTACTAACCTCATGTTCTCCCGTACTAACCTCATGTTCTCCCCTACTAACCTCATGTTCTCCCCTACTAACCTCATGTTCTCCCCTACTAACCTCATGTTCTCCCCTACTAACCTCACGTTCTCCGCTACTACCATCATGCCCCCCCCCCTACTAACCGCACGTTCTCCCCTACTACCATCATGCCCCCCCCCCTACTAACCTCACGTTCTCCCCTACTACCATCATGCCCCCCGCTACTAACCTCACGTTCTCCCCTACTACCATCATGCCCCCCCCCCTACTAACCTCATGTTCTCCCCTACTAACCTCATGTTCTCCCCTACTAACCTCATGTTCTCCCCTACCAACCTCATGTTCTCCCCTACTAACCTCACGTTCTCCCCTACTACCATCATGCCCCCCCCCCTACTAACCGCACGTTCTCCCCTACTACCATCATGCCCACCCCCCCTACTAACCTCACGTTCTCCCCTACTACCATCATGCCCCCCCCCTACTAACCTCATGTTCTCCCCTACTAACCTCATGTTCTCCCCTACTAACCTCATGTTCTCCCCTACTAACCTCATGTTCTCCCCTACTAACCTCATGTTCTCCCCTACTAACCCCATGTTCTCCCCTACTAACCTCATGTTCTCCCCTACTAACCTCATGTTCTCCCCTACTAACCTCACGTTCTCCCCTACTAACCTCACGTTCTCCCCTACTACCATCATGCCCCCCCCTACTAACCTCACGTTCTTCCCTACTACCATCATGCCCCCCCCCCTACTAACCTCATGTTCTCCCCTACTAACCTCATGTTCTCCCCTACTAACCTCATGTTCTCCCCTACTAACCTCATGTTCTCCCCTACTAACCTCACGTTCTCCCCTACTACCATCATGCCCCCCCCCCTACTAACCTCACGTTCTCCCCTACCACCATCATGCCCCCCCCCTACTAACCTCATGTTCTCCCCTACTAACCTCATGTTCTCACCTACTACCATCATGCCCCCCCCCCTACTAACCTCATGTTATCCCCTGCTACCATCATGCCCCCCCCCCTACTAACCTCATGTTCCCCCCTACCACCATCATGATCACCCCCCCCCCCCCTACTAACCTCACGTTCTCCCCTACTACCATCATGACCACCCCCCCCCTACTAACCTCACGTTCTCCCCTACTACCATCATGCCCCCCCCCTACTAACCTCACGGTCTCCCCTACTACCATCATGATCACCCCCCCCCCTACTAACCTCACGTTCTCCCCTACTACCATCATGCCCTCCCTACTAACCTCACGTTCTCCCCTACTACCATCATGCCCCCCCCCCTATTAACCTCACGTTCTCCCCTACTACCATCATGCCCCCCCCCCCTACTAACCTCATGTTCTCCCCTACTAATCTCATGTTCTCCCCTACTAACCTCATGTTCTCCCCTACTAACCTCATGTTCTCCCCTACTAACCTCACGTTCTCCACTACTACCATCATGCCCCCCCCCCCCTACTAACCGCACGTTCTCCCCTACTACCATCATGCCCACCCCCCTACTAACCTCACGTTCTCCCCTACTACCATCATGATCACCCCCTCCCCCCTACTAACCTCACGTTCTCCCCTACTACCATCATGCCCCCCCCCCCTACTAACCTCACGTTCTCCCCTACTAACATCATGCCCCCCCCCCTACTAACCTCACGTTCTTCCCTACTACCATCAATCCCCCCCCCCTACTAACCTCATGTTCTCCCCTACTAACCTCATGTTGTCCCCTACTAACCTCATGTTCTCCCCTACTAACCTCATGTTCTCCCCTACTAACCTCACGTTCTCCCCTACTACCATCATGCCCCCCCCCCTACTAACCGCACGTTCTCCCCTACTACCATCATGCCAACCCCCCCCCCCTACTAACCTCACGTTCTCCCCTACTACCATCATGCCCCCCCCCTACTAACCTCATGTTCTCCCCTACTAACCTCATGTTCTCCCCTACTAACCTCATGTTCTCCCCTACTAACCTCATGTTCTCCCCTACTAACCTCATGTTCTCCCCTACTAACCCCATGTTCTCCCCTACTAACCTCATGTTCTCCCCTACTAACCTCATGTTCTCCCCTACTAACCTCACGTTCTCCCCTACTAACCTCACGTTCTCCCCTACTACCATCATGCCCCCCCCCCCTACTAACCTCACGTTCTCCCCTACTACCATCATGATCACCCCCCCCCTACTAACCTCACGTTCTCCCCTACTACTATCATGCCCCCCCCCTACTAACCTCACGTTCTCCCCTACTACCATCATGATCACCCCCCCCCCTACTAACCTCACGTTCTCCCCTATTACCATCATGCCGCCCCCCACTAACCTCATGTTCTCCCCTACTAACCTCATGTTCTCCCCTACTAACCTCATGTTCTCCCCTACTAACCTCATGTTCTCCCCTACTAACCTCATGTTCTCCCCTACTAACCTTATGTTCTCCCCTACTACCATCATGCCCCCCCCCTACTAACCTCATGTTCTCCCCTACTAACCCCATGTTCTCCCGTACTAACCTCATGTTCTCCCCTACTAACCTCATGTTCTCCCCTACTAACCTCACGTTCTCCCCTACTACCATCATGCCCCCCCCCCTACTAACCGCACGTTCTCCCCTACTACCATCATGCCCACCCCCCTACTAACCACACGTTCTCCCCTACTACCATCATGCCCACCCCCCCTCCTTACTAACCTTACGTTCTCCCCTACTACCATCATGATCACCCCCCCCCCCCGCCCTACTAACCTCACGTTCTCCCCTACTACCATCATGACCCACCCCCCCCTACTAACCTCACGTTCTCCCCTACTACCATCATGCCCCCCCCCCTACTAACCTAACGTTCTCCCCTACTACCATCATGATCACCCCCCCCCCCTACTAACCTCACGTTCTCCCCTACTACCATCATGCCCCTCTACTAACCTCACGTTCTCCCCTACTACCATCATGCCCCCCCCCCTACTAACCTTACGTTCTCCCCTACTACCATCATGCCCCCCCCCCTACTAACCTCATGTTCTCCCCTACTAACCTCATGTTCTCCCCTACTAACCTCATGTTCTCCCCTACTAACCTCATGTTCTCCTCTACTAACCTCACGTTCTCCCCTACTACCATCATGCCCCCCCCCCTACTAACCGCACGTTCTCCCCTACTACCATCATGCCCACCCCCCCCCTACTAACCTCACGTTCTCCCCTACCACCATCATGCCCCCCCCCCCTACTAACCTCATGTTCTCCCCTACTAACCTCATGTTCTCCCCTACTAACCTCATGTTCTCACCTACTACCATCATGCCCCCCCCTACTAACCTCATGTTATCCCCTGCTACCATCATGCCCCCCCCCCCTACTAACCTCATGTTCCCCCCTACTACCATCATGATCACCCCCCCCCCCTACAAAACCTCACGTTCTCCCCTACTACCATCATGACCACCCCCCCTTCCCCTACTAACCTCACGTTCTCCCCTACTACCATCATGCCCCCCCCTACTAACCTCACGTTCTCCCCTACTACCATCATGATCACCCCCCCCCCTACTAACCTCACGTTCTCCCCTACTACCATCATGCCCTCCCTACTAACCTCACGTTCTCCACTACTACCATCATGCCCGCCTCCTACTAACCTCACGTTCTCCCCTACTACCATCATGCCCCCCCCCTACTAACCTCATATTCTCCCCTACTAACCTCATGTTCTCCCCTACTAACCTCATGTTCTCCCCTACTAACCTCATGTTCTCCCCTACTAACCTAACGTTCTCCACTACTACCATCATGCCCCCCCCCCTACTAACCGCACGTTCTCCCCTACTACCATCATGCCCACCCCCCTACTAACCTCACGTTCTCCCCTACTACCATGATGATCACCCCCTCCCCCCTACTAACCTCACCTTCTCCCCTACTACCATCATGCCCCCCCCCCCTACTAACCTCACGTTCTCCCCTACTACCATCATGCCCCCCCTACTAACCTCACGTTCTCCCCTACTACCATCAATCCCCCCCCCTACTAACCTCATGTTCTCCCCTACTAACCTCATGTTCTCCCCTACTAACCTCATGTTGTCCCCTACTAACCTCATGTTCTCCCCTACTAACCTCATGTTCTCCCCTACTAACCTCACGTTCTCCCCTACTACCATCATGCCCCCCCCCCTACTAACCGCACGTTCTCCCCTACTACCATCATGCCCACCCCCCCTACTAACCTCACGTTCTCCCCTACTACCATCCTGCCCCCCCCTACTAACCTCATGTTCTCCCCTACTAACCTCATGTTCTCCCCTACTAACCTCATGTTCTCCCCTACTAACCTCATGTTCTCCCCTACTAACCTCATGTTCTCCCCTACTAACCTCATGTTCTCCCCTACTAACCTCACGTTCTCCCCTACTAACCTCACGTTCTCCCCTACTACCATCATGCCCCCCCCCCCTACTAACCTCACGTTCTCCCCTACTACCATCATGATCACCCCCCCCCCCCCTACTAACCTCACGTTCTTCCCTACTACCATCATGCCCCCCCTACTAACCTCACGTTCTCCCCTACTACCATCATGATCACCCCCCCCCCCCTACTAACCTCACGTTCTCCCCTATTACCATCATGCCCCCCCCCCCCACTAACCTCATGTTCTCCCCTACTAACCTCATGTTCTCCCCTACTAACCTCATGTTCTCCCCTACTAACCTCATGTTCTCCCCTACTAACCTCATGTTCTCCCCTACTACCATCATGCCCCCCCCCCCTACTAACCTTACGTTCTCCCCTACTACCATCATGATCACCGCCCCCCCCCCTACTAACCGCACGTTCTCCCCTACTACCATCATGCCCACCCCCCCCTACTAACCTTACGTTCTCCCCTACTACCATCATGATCATCCCCCCCCTACTAACCTCACGTTCTCCCCTACTACCATCATGCCCCCCCCCTACTCACCTCACGTTCTCCCCTACTACCATCATGCCCCCACCCCCTACTAACCTCACGTTCTCCCCTACTACCATCATGCCCCCCCCCTACTAACCTCATGTTCTCCCCTACTAACCTCATGTTCTCCCCTACTAACCTCACGTTCTCCCCGACTACCATCATGCCCCCCTCTACTAACCGCACGTTCTCCCCTACTACCATCATGCCCACCCTTCCCCCTACTAACCTCACGTTCTCCCCTATTACCATCATGCCCCCCCCACTAACCTCATGTTCTCCCCTACTAACCTCATGTTCTCCCCTACTAACCTCATGTTCTCCCCTACTAACCTCATGTTCTCCCCTACTAACCTCATGTTCTGCCCTACTAACCTCATGTTCTCCCCTACTACCATCATGCCCCCCTTCCCTACTAACCTCACGTTCTCCCCTACTACCATCATGATCACCCCCCCCCCCATCCTACTAACCTCACGTTCTCCCCTACTACCATCATGCCCTCCCTACTAACATCACGTTCTCCCCTACTACCATCATGCCCCCCCCCCCTACTAACCTCACGTTCTCCCCTACTACCATCATGCCCCCCCTACTAACCTCATGTTCTCCCCTACTAACCTCATGTTCTCCCCTACTAACCTCATGTTCTCCCCTACTAACCTCATGTTCTCCCCTACTAACCTCATGTTCTCCCCTACTAACCTCACGTTCTCCACTACTACCATCATGCCCCCCCCCCCTACTAACCGCACGTTCTCCCCTACTACCATCATGCCCCCCCCTACTAACCTCACGTTCTCCCCTACTACCATCATGCCCCCCCCCCCTACTAACCTCACGTTCTCCCCTACTACCATCATGCCCCCCCCTACTAACCTCACGTTCTCCCCTACTACCATCATGCCCCCCCCCCCTACTAACCTCATGTTCTCCCCTAGTAACCTCATGTTCTCCCCTACTAACCTCATGTTCTCCCCTACTAACCTCACGTTCTCCCCTACTACCATCATGCCCCCCCCTACTAACCGCACGTTCTCCCCTACTACCATCATGCCCACCCCCCCTCCTACTAACCTCACGTTCTCCCCTACTACCATCATGCCCCCCCCCTACTAACCTCATGTTCTCCCCTACTAACCTCATGTTCTCCCCTACTAACCTCATGTTCTCCCCTACTAACCTCATGTTCTCCCCTACTAACCCCATGTTCTCCCCTACTAACCTCATGTTCTCCCCTACTAACCTCATGTTCTCCCCTACTAACCTCACGTTCTCCCCTACTAACCTCACGTTCTCCCCTACTACCATCATGCCCCCCCCCCTACTAACTTCACGTTCTCCCCTACTACCATCATGATCACCCCCCCCCCTACTAACCTCACGTTCTCCCCTACTACCATCATGCCCCCCCCCCTACTAACCTCACGTTCTCCCCTACTACCATCATGATCACCCCCCCCCCTACTAACCTCACGTTCTCCCCTATTACCATCATGCCCCCCCCCTACTAACCGCACGTTCTCCCCTACTACCATCATGCCCACCCCCCCTCCTACTAACCTCACGTTCTCCCCTACTACCATCATGCCCCCCCCTACTAACCTCATGTTCTCCCCTACTAACCTCATGTTCTCCCCTACTAACCTCATGTTCTCCCCTACTAACCTCATGTTCTCCCCTACTAACCCCATGTTCTCCCCTACTAACCTCATGTTCTCCCCTACTAACCTCATGTTCTCCCCTACTAACCTCACGTTCTCCCCTACTAACCTCACGTTCTCCCCTACTACCATCATGCCCCCCCCCTACTAACCGCACGTTCTCCCCTACTACCATCATGCCCACCCCCAATCTACTAACCTCACGTTCTCCCCTACTACCATCATGCCCACCCCCCCATCTACTAACCTCATGTTCTCCACTACTACTATCATGCCCCCCCCCCTACTAACCTCATGTTTTCCCCTACTAACATCATGTCACACCCTCCCCCCTACTAACCTCATGTTCTCCCCTACTAACATCATGTCACCCCCCCCCCTACTAACCTCATGTTCTCCACTACTACCATCATGTCCCCCCCCCTACTAACCTCATGTTCTCCCCTACTAACATCATGTCACCCCCCCCCCTACTAACCTCATGTTCTCCACTACTACCATCATGCCCCCCCCCCTACTAACCTCATGTTCTCCCCTACTAACATCATGTCACCCCCCCCCCCCTACTAACCTCATGTTCTCCACTACTACCATCATGCCCCCCCCCCTACTAACCTCATGTTCTCCCCTACTAACCTCATGTTCTCCCCTACTAACCTCATGTTCTCCCCTACTAACCTCATGTTCTCCACTACTACCATCATGCCCCCGCCCTACTAACCTCATGTTCTCCTCTGCTAACATCATGTCACCCCCCCCCCCACCTTACTAACCTCATGTTCTCCCCTACTACCATCACCCCCCCCCCCCCCCTTCCCCCCTCTACTAACCTTACAACTACATTGTTGTGGGTGCCAGACAAGATATTCAACATAATCATATTGGACAGATTACAGAAGTAGACAAAACGCTCAGGGAGGAACAGACAGGATTTCGTCAGCAAAGATCATGCACAGATTATATAGCTACGGTCCACAGTAGAACAAAGCTGTGAATAGAAATCACCCCTAGACCGCACATTTGATAGCCTATGAAATAGCGTTTGAGAGTGTGGATCGAAGTACTCTAACGAAACTGTTGGGACACTATGGGGCACCAGAGAAGTTCACAACCCTCATCCAGTATATGTACAGTTAGTAGAGCGGTACATGAAGGAGCACTGACTGACAGTGTCAGGGCCCAAGGGATGCCTGCTCTCACATTTTCTGTTCTTGTTGGCTACAGATTGGATAACGAAAACAATCGAGTGAAGACACTAATGTCACAATCGGAGAATCTGGAAGAACTTATCCTATCAAATATATCCTGGTCACTCGGACTAAAATAAGATATGTGGCAGAGTCTAGGTTTAGCTGAGTAGTTTACTTATCTAAAGTGTTACAACATGTATCCACACCACGACACGACTTCAGACAGGTACACACAGTAAACGTTATACTGAATGGAAACATAACAATATCGTTTAATATGCATATCAGCAACAATAAACAAAGTACATCTAAACTAAATAATCATAATACATATATTGAACTACATAGGAGGTTTTAAGCACTAGCTTTTGATGGTTCCCCCAAACTACATAACCCAGGCTCTTGCCGCTGCACTACCCTTATCTGCACACTCAACACACAATCACAAACTCGCCCTCACGATCGGATTACGTACTCAGTCGATCTGTGCATTCACTAATAATTAGATCACCTTCAATCAGGTGATCTGTACATCCACATACAATCGGTTCACTTATGCTCAGGCGATCTGTGCATTCATATGTAATTAGATCACGTGACTTGTAGTCGGATCACGAACTCACTTGTGGTTACCCACTCAGACACATACTACAGACATTCAGATCTTGCCCTTAGGCGATCTGTATATTCACATAAACTCAGATCACTTCACAGGGGACGGCGTGACCTAGTGGTTAAATGGCACGGCTCACAATCCGAAGGTGCTAGGTTCGATCCCCATTACAGCACCGGCAGGTAACCCCGGGGAAGCAAACCCTTAGAAAATGCAGGAGGAAGCAGACCCTTACATAAAATGCATGCTGAAGTCGGATACACTGGGCCGACTGGCGCAAAATAAAAACATAGTGCAAAGCACACCCGCCTTGGGGAATAGAGAAATAAGCAACAAAAAAAAAGATCACTTCACGCATTCACACGAAACTGTACATTCACATGAAATTAGATCACGCATCGTTCACTAGATGTCCTGCACGTACGACACACATTCAGATCTCTTACTGTTCACAGGTTCTCCATCATAAACACCTATAGAGCGAATGACCAAAACCCGAGGTGTATGCTGGTCCAGTCATACTAGCCAGTCTGCTTGAGTTCATCTTTGCAGAGTATTTTATAGTCTCAAGCAATATCATGGCTGCCCAATGGTCTTCTGTTGGCTGTCTGACTTAGCCATCACTTTAATTTGGAACTACACCCAACTAATTGTTATAGGATGATTATCCCCGAATCCCTGTCACTCTTCTAAATGTGGTAGCCGATCGTGACGGCATCTGACAGTCACCACCCCCCCCCCCACCCCCCACCCAACTACGCTAATTCGGAACGCCAGAGTGGTCAGCTACGAACCCCCACCTCAGCTTTGAATACCCGCCCCCCCTCCCTCCCCCCCCCCAAAGTACCAGACAAAGTGTTCCCCCTAAACCCCTCGTTTCCTTTGTCCACCTAGTGTCAAGACGGTGTGAGCTTGGCACGCATCCAGGCAACCTTTTTCCCAGAGTCGCCAGCCCAATCTACCCTGCCCTAAACGCACATTCTCCAGCTGGAACTGTCACAATGATCTGGCACTTTTGTCACACAGTCATAACCAAAATGTAAGAGAAATTTGATAGGGTGAAAAAACTTTCAGCCAAACTGGGACTGAATATCAACATGAAGAAAACCAAGCTCCTTAAACTCAACACTAACAGCAACGAACCAATCATGCTGGAGGGAGGGCAGTTGGAGGAAGTGGATACCTTGACATGTATTTGGACAGCACAATAGACACATCAGGAGATGCAGATGTAAGGATCAGAATGGGAAAGACAAGAGCGGCATTCCGGACACTAAACAATATATATGGGAGAGATCCAGAGAGATGAAGATTCACACCAAGATTAGTTAACGCCAGTGTCGTCTACGTTGTTGTACTGATCAGAAACATGGAGAACGACCAAGCGCATACAACAAAGACTCCAGTCCTTCGTTAACAGATGCCTACAGAGGCTAATGGCCATAAAGTGGCAGGACATGGTGAGGAATGAAGACTTGTGGGAAAGGAGCCAACAACAGCCACTTGGTCAATAAATTAAGCGAAGAAAATGGAGCTGGATAGGACATACGATGAGGAAGACGCTGTCCAATATATCTAGGTAGGCTTTCACGTGGAACCCACATGGGAAAAGCACAAGAGAGGTAAACCTATAAATACACGAAGAAGAGAATGTGAAAGGGCATTACGACTAAATAGTGGCGCCTGGAGAGAGGCCGAGTAGTCCAGGACAAGATGTGATCAATGGTTTTATACCAAGAGGAGCGACGGGCTTTGACTTATTGATTGATTGACTGATTGATGTGTAACATCATGGCATGCATATCGGCACAAACTATCGGACGTATTGTCAGTGTCTACCACATACACATACCCCATATCACATACAATATACCACATATCACATACAATATGCAGAGACAAGTCGTGGTCAGTAACTCTGCTGACACGACGCCTAGCACTCAAGCAATGGACAACACGACCTAGCAATACAACTATCTTCTTACCTCAAACACATTGGACAGCGTTAGCTCCTCTTGTGAAGGCTGAGATTTGTGCGAGGAAGTCTCCATGTGTATGATCGGTTCTTCCACAGGCAGGTAGTGTCCTTGTCCGCTGACCAGGTACACATAGTTCATGCAGTCTGGCTTGTAGAGGATCTCCATGGACAGATACAGTCTTCCTCTGTGCAAGGATAAGTCCTTCTCGTGGTCCAGGATGTCATTCGACAAGAATATTCTGTCGTTTCCACGCCCCAGTGTCCGACACGACAAGGACAGCCTGTTTTTGTTTTTGTTGAGGCCCAAGCTGTTGGGAAGATTTAGCAGGTGCCACGACAGTCTGTCCTCGTGAGCATGCACATCATGGACTTGGCTGTGTGCCTGCGTCTTGGAGGAGAGCGATGACCTTGTTGAGTTGCTGTTGGACGAGTTACCGACTGTGTCCCAGCTGTGGTAAATGGCAGCCGTCTTCCGCGGCATCAAGTCAAAGGCTCCCATCTGCATTAGTTCACATGGCAGTCAATGGTCTAGCATCAGGACTGTACGTCCATGGGGGAAACAAACACTGAATCTACACAGTCATTATCTAACGTTTGCTAAATTGTGCATATTGTCTGTTTCAGATATGTCTTTCCGGCTGACCCGACCGACACGATGTGCTCTGTCATAAAGTAGTTATATACACATGACGTCATCTAACACCATAAGAGTGGATCGGACGTCATCCAACAACATAAGAGTGGGTCTGAGATCATCCAACAACATAAGAGTGAGTCGGACGTCATCCAACAACATAAGAGTGAGCATGACGTCATCCAACAACATAAGAGTGGGTCTGAGGTCATCCAACAACATAAGAGTGAGCATGACGTCATCCAACAACATAAGAGTGAGCATGACGTCATCCAACAACATAAGAGTGAGTATGACGTCATCCAACAACATAAGAGTGAGCATGACGTCATTCAACAACATAAGAGTGAGCATGACGCCATCCAACAACATAAGAGTGAGCATGACGTCATCCAACAACATAAGAGTGAGTCTGACGTCATCCTACAACATAAGAGTGAGTCTGACGTCATCCTACAACATAAGTGTTAGTCTGACGTCATCCAATAATAGAAGGGAACAACCGGATGTGCGTCAACAGCTGTTTACACGACACGACCACACACCCACTAGTCGTTGTCCCAACTGTAGACACGACACACATGTACTTCCTTACCCAACTGTAGACACGACACACATGTACTTCCTTACCTAACTGTAGACACGACACAAATGTACTTCCTTACCTAACTGGAGAAAGACGACACACATGTACTTCCTTACCTAACTGGAGAAAGACGACACACATGTACTTCCTTACCCAACTGTAGACACGACACACATGTATTTCCTTACCTAACTGGAGACACGACACACATGTACTTCCTTACCTAACTGGAGACACGACACACATGTACTTCCTTACCTAACTGGAGACACGACACACATGTACTTCCTTACCTAACTGTAGACACGACACACATGTACTTCCTTACCTAACTGGAGACACGACACACATGTACTTCCTTACCTAACTGGAGACACGACACACATGTACTTCCTTACCTAACTGGAGATAGACGACACACATGTACTTCCTTACCTAACTGGAGACACGACACACATGTACTTCCTTACCCAACTGGAGAAAGACGACACACTTGCACTGAGTTATCCAACTGTTGAGACTACACACCTGTATTGGCACGCCTAGTCACTGGAGGACGAGTCACTCACCCACTGGTCGTTAGCCCAGTGACTGATACAAGACAATCACACAAATGTAATCTCTTACTCAACTGCCTGTTGCACGCGCATATTTATGAATTGACACGGAGATTAGGACAAGTGTCAATCAATAACTGAACTCGACACACCGTCATGAATCACACCACATGGCCAGGTAAAGCCTCTGCGTGGCCAGGTACAGCCACCACATGCCCAGGTACAGCCACCACATGCCCAGGTACAGCCACCACATGCCCAGGTAAAGCCACCGCATGCCCAGGTAAAGTCACCGCATGGCCAGGTAAAGCCACCGCATGGCCAGGTAAAGCCACCACATGGCCAGGTAAAGCTACCGCATGCCAGGTAAAGCCACAGCACGCCCAGGTAAAGCCACCGCATGGCCAGGTAAAGTCACCGCATGACCAGGTAAAGCCACCACATCGCCAAGTAAAGCCACCACATGCCCAGGTAAAGCCACCACTTGCCCAGGTAAAGCCACTGCATGACCTCTACCGCATCTACTATACGCCCCTCTCTCACCAGCTCTCCTGTCGCTCTGTCTACTACACGCCCCACTCTCACGTTACTCTGTCTACCACACGCCTCACTCTCACGTCACTGTCTACTACACGCCACCCTCTTTAGTCCCTCTGTCTACTACACGCCCCACTCTCACGTCACTCTGTCTACTACACGCCGCACTCTCACGTCACTGTCTACTACACGCCCCCACTCTCACGTCACTCCGTCTACTACACGCCCCACTCTCACGTCATTCTGTCTACTACACGCCCCACTCTCACGTCACTCTGTCTACTACACGCCCCACTCTCACGTCACTCTGTCTACTACACGCCCAACTCTCACGTCACTCTGTCTACTACACTCCCCACTCTCCTGTCGCTGTCTACTACACGCCCCACATTCCGGTCACTCTGTCTACTACACTCTCCACTCTCACGTCACTCTGTCTACTACACGCCCAACTCTCACGTCACTGTCTACTACACGCCACCCTCTTTAGTCCCTCTGTCTACTACACGCCCCACTCTCACGTCACTGTCTACTACACGCAACCCTCTTTAGTCCCTCTGTCTACTACACGCCACCCTCTTTAGTCCCTCTGTCTACTACACGCCCCACTCTCACGTCACTGTCTACTACACGCCACCCTCTTTAGTCCTTCTGTCTACTATACGTCACCCTCTTTAGTCCCTCTGTCTACTATACGTCACCCTCTTTAGTCCCTCTGTCTACTACACGCCCCACTCTCACGTCACTGTCTACTACACGCCACCCTCTTTAGTCCCTCTGTCTACTACACGACCCACTCTCACGTCACTGTCTACGACACACCACCCTCTTTAGTCCCCCTGTCTACTACACGACCCACTCTCACGTCACTGTCTACTACACGCCACCCTCTTTAGTCCCTCTGTCTACTACACGACCCACTCTCACGTCACTGTCTACGACACACCACCCTCTTTAGTCCCCCTGTCTACTACACGACCCACTCTCACGTCACTGTCTACTACACGCCACCCTCTTTAGTCCCTCTGTCTACTACACGACCCACTCTCACGTCACTGTCTACTACACGCCACCCTCTTTAGTCCCTCTGTCTACTACACGCCCCACTCTCACGTCACTGTCTACTACACGCAACCCTCTTTAGTCCCTCTGTCTACTACACGCCACCCTCTTTAGTCCCTCTGTCTACTACACGCCCCACTCTCACGTCACTGTCTACTACACGCCACCCTCTTTAGTCCTTCTGTCTACTATACGTCACCCTCTTTAGTCCCTCTGTCTACTATACGTCACCCTCTTTAGTCCCTCTGTCTACTACACGCCCCACTCTCACGTCACTGTCTACTACACGCCACCCTCTTCAGTCCCTCTGTCTATACACGTTGAAACACACGATCCTGGATGACTGCACAACATTACGGGTTACTGAATATTCTACATTAGTCAGCCCTTAAGCAAGCGACAACAACATTTCATGGTAAGCAAGCAATGTGCAAGTCAGTTGACTTCCATGTCCTTCTTGTAGGACATGCGCTATTGGACACGTAATCAATTATAAAGTACACATGTTTGAGGGCTATTTGTATGCACTGGCAGGTGAGATGAACGGCACTGATTTGACCGCCGTACTTAGATCTACAATGGTGGTCGATGACTGAACCAACAAAACTGCCGTTTGAAATGGTTCAGTCTGTACTTTACCTATCACTTGAAAGCTGATCGACCCAGCATTCTCTTCTTAAGCCTAGTTTTATCAGTATCTACCTGCGTACACAACAAATGGTCTTCATTCAAGTGATACGTTAATATGATCAATCCAATCGCGCTGATATATAATCCATATTAACACTTGACCAACAAATATCGCTGATATACAATCCATATTAACATCTGACCAACAAATCGCGCTGATATACAATCCATATTAACACTTGACCAACAAATCTCGCTCTTATATACAATCCATATTAACACCTGACCAACAAATCTCGCTGATATACAATCCATATTAACATCTGACCAACAAATCGCGCTGATATACAATCCATATTAACATCTGACCAACAAATCTCGCTCTTATATACAATCCATATTAACACTTGACCAACAAATCTCGCTCTTATATACAATCCAAATTAACATCTGACCAACAAATCTCGTTCTTATATACAATCCATATTAACACCTGGCCAACAAATCACGCTGATATACAATCCATAATACCTCACTAACAAATCTCGCTTATATACAATCCATATTAACACTTGACCAACAAATCTCGCTGATATACAATCCATATTAACACTTGATCAACAAATCTCGCTGATATACAATCCATATTAACATATGACCAACAAATCACGCTGATATATAATCCATATTAACACTTGACCAAAAATTTCGCTGATATACAATCCATATTAACATCTAAACCAATAAATCTCACTGATATACAATCCATATTAACATCGGACCAACAAATCTCGCTGATTTACAATCCATATTAACATCTGACCAACAAATCGCGCTGATATACAATCCATATTAACACTTGACCAACAAATCTCACTGATATACAATCCAAATTAACACTCGACCAACAAATTTCGCTGATATATAATCCTTATTAACATCTGACCAACAAATCTCGTTGATATACAATCCATATTAACATCTGACAAACAAATCTCGCTGATATTCAATCCATATTAATACTTGACCAACAAATCTCGCTGATATACAATCCATATTAACACCTAACCAACAAATCGTGCTGATATACAATCCATATTAACACCTCACCAACAAATCTCGCTGATATACAATCCATATTAACACTTGACCAACAAATCTCACTGATATACAATCCATATTAACACCTGACCAACAAATCTCGCTGATATACAATCCATATTAACACTTGACCAACAAATCGCGCTGATATACAATCCATATTAACACCTAACCAACACATCTCGCTGATATACAATCCATATTAACACCTGATCAACAAATCTCGCTGAAATACAATCCATATTAACACCTCCCCAACAAATCTCGCTGATATACAATTCATATTAACACCTGACCAACAAATCTCGCTGATATACAATCCATATTAATATCTGACCAACAAATCGCGCTGATATACAATCCATATTAACACTTGACCAACAAATCTCGCTCTTATATACAATCCATATTAACACCTGACCAACAAATCTCGCTCTTATTTATAATCCATATAAACACCTGACCAACAAATCTCGATGGTATACAATCCATATTAACTCTTGACCAACAAATAGCGCTGATATACAATCCATATTAACACCTGACCAACAAATCTCGCTGATATACAATCCATATTAACTCTTGACCAACAAATCGCGCTGATATACAATCCATATTAACACCTCACCAACAAATCTCGCTGATATACAATCCATAATACCTCACCAACAAATCTCGCTTTTATACAATCCATATTAACAATTGACCAACAAATAGCGCTGATATACAATCCATATTAACACCTGACCAACAAATCTCGCTGATATACAATCCATATTAACTTGACCAACAAATCGCGCTGATATACAATCCATATTAACACCTCACCAACAAATCTCGCTGATATACAATCCATAATACCTCACCAACAAATCTCGCTTATATACAATCCATATTAACAATTGACCAACAAATCTCGCCGATATACAATCCATATTAACACTTGATCAACAAATCTCGCTGATATACAATCCATATTAACATATGACCAACAAATCACGCTCCTATATATAATCCATGTAAACACCTGACCAACAAATCTCGATGGTATACAATCCATATTAACTCTTAACCAACAAATCGCGCTGATATACAATCCATATTAACACCTCACCAACAAATCTCGCTGATATACAATTCATATTAACAACTGACCAACAAATCTCGCTGATATACAATCCATATTAACACCTGACCAACAAATCTCGCTGAAATACAATCCATATTAACACCTCACCAACAAATCTGGCTGATGTACAATCCATATTAACACCTGACCAACAAATCTCGCTGATATACATTCCACATTAACACCTAACCAACAAATCTCGCTGATATACAATCCATATTAACACCTCACCAACAAATCGCGCTGATATACAATCCATATTAAAACCTGATCAAGAAATCTCACTGATTTGCAATCCATATTAACACCTGACCAACAAATCTCGCTGATATACAATCCATATTAACACCTGACCAACAAATCTCGCTGATATACAATCCATATTAACACTTGACCAACAAATCGCGCTGATATACAATCCATATTAACACTTAACCAACAAATCTCGCTGATATACAATCCATATTAACACCTGACCAACAAATCTCGCTGATATACAATCCAAATTAAAATCTGACCAACAAATCTCGCTCTTATATATAATCCATGTAAACACCTGACCAACAAATCTCGATGGTATACAATCCATATTAACTCTTGACCAACAAATCGCGCTGATATACAATCCATATTAACACCTGACCAACAAATCTAGCTGATATACAATCTATATTAACTCTTGACTAACAAATCGCGCTGATATACAATCCATATTAACACCTGACCAACAAATCTCGCTGATATACAATCCATAATACCTCACCAACAAATCTCGATGATATCCAATCCATATTAACACTTGACAAACAAATCTCGATGATATCCAATCCATATAAACACCTGACCAACAAATCTCGCTGATATATAATTCATATTAACTCTTGACCAACAAATCGCGCTGATATACAATCCATATTAACACATGGCCAACAAATCTCGCTGATATACAATCCATAATACCTCACTAACAAATCTCGCTTATATACAATCCATATTAACACTTGACCAACAAATCTCGCTGATATACAATCCATATTAACACTTGATCAACAAATCTCGCTGATATACAATCCATATTAACATATGACCAACAAATCACGCTGATTAATAATCCATATTAACACTTGACCAAAAATTTCGCTGATATACAATCCATATTAACACCTGACCAACAAATCTCGCTGATATACAAACCATATTAACACCTGACCAACAAATCTCGCTGATATACAATCTATATTAACACCTCACCAACAAATCTCGCTGAAATGCAATCCACATTAACATCTGACCAACAAATCTCGCTGATATCCAATCCATATTAACATCTGACCAACAAATCTCGCTGATATACAATCCATATTAACATCTAAACAAATAAATCTTACTGATATATAATCCATATTAACACCTGACCAACTAATCTCGCTAATATATAATCTATATTAACACCTGACCAACAAATCTCGCTGACATACAATCCATATTAACACCTGACCAACAAGTCGCGCTGCTATGCAATCCATATTAACACTTGACCAACAAATCCCGCGGATATACAATCCATATTAACATCGGACCAACAAATCTCGCTGATTTACAATCCATATTAACATCTGACCAACAAATCGCGCTGATATACAATCCATATTAACACTTGACCAACAAATCTCGCTGATATACAATCCAAATTAACACTCGACCAACAAATTTCGCTGATATACAATCCTTATTAACCTCTGACCAACAAATCTCGTTGAAAAACAATCCATATTAACATCTGACCACATAAATCTCGCTGATATTCAATCCATATTAATACTTGACCAACAAATCTCGCTGATATACAATCCATATTAACACCTCACCAACAAATCTCGCTGATATACAATCCATATTAACACCTCACCAACAAATTTCGCTGATATACAATCCATTTTAACACTTGACCAACAAATCTCACTGATATACAATCCATATTAACACCTGACCAACAAATCTCGCTGATATACAATCCATATTAACACTTGACCAACAAATCGCGCTGATATACAATCCATATTAACACCTAACCAACACATCTCGCTGATATACAATCCATATTAACACCTGACCAACAAATCTCGCTGAAATACAATCCATATTAACACCTCCCCAACAAATCTCGCTGATATACAATTCATATTAACACCTGACCAACAAATCTCGCTGATATACAATCCATATTAATATCTGACCAACAAATCGCGCTGATATACAATCCATATTAACACTTGACCAACAAATCTCGCTCTTATATACAATCCATATTAACACCTGACCAACAAATCTCGCTGATATACAATCCAAATTAAAATCTGACCAACAAATCTCGCTCTTATATATAATCCATGTAAACACCTGACCAACAAATCTCGATGGTATACAATCCATATTAACTCTTGACCAACAAATCGCGCTGATATACAATCCATATTAACACCTGACCAACAAATCTAGCTGATATACAATCCATATTAACTCTTGACCAACAAATCTCGCTGATATTCAATCCATAATACCTCACCAACAAATCTCGATGATATCCAATCCATATTAACACTTGACCAACAAATCTCGCTGATATACAATCCATATTAACACTTGATAAACAAATCTCGCTGATATACAATCCATATTAACATATGACCAACAAATCACGCTGATATATAATCCATATTTACAATTGACCAAAAAATCTCGCTGATATACAATCCATATTAACACTTGACCAACAAATCTCGCTCTTATATACAATCCAAATTAACATCTGACCAACAAATCTCGCTCTTATATATAATCCATATAAACACCTGACCAACAAATCTCGCTGATATACAATTCATATTAACTCTTGACCAACAAATCGCGCTGATATACAATCCATATTAACACCTGGCCAACAAATCTCGCTGATATACAATCCATAATACCTCACTAACAAATCTCGCCTATCTACAATCCATATTAACACTTGACCAACAAATCTCGCTGATATACAATCCATATTAACACTTGATCAACAAATCTCGCTGATATACAATTTATATTAACATATGACCAACAAATCACGCTGATATATAATCCATATTAACACTTGACCAAAAATTTCGCTGATATACAATCCATATTAACACCTGACCAACAAATCTCGCTGATATACAAACCATATTAACACCTGACCAACAAATCTCGCTGATATACAATCCATATTAACACCTCACCAACAAATCTCGCTGAAATGCAATCCACATTAACATCTGACCAACAAATCTCGCTGATATTCAATCCATATTAACATCTGACCAACAAATCTCGCTGATATACAATCCATATTAACATCTAAACCAATAAATCTTACTGATATACAATCCATATTAACACCTGACCAACTAATCTCGCTAATATACAATCTATATTAACACCTGACCAACAAATCTCGCTGATATACAATCCATATTAACACCTGACCAACAAATCGCGCTGCTATGCAATCCATATTAACACCTGACCAACAAATCCCGCGGATATACAATCCATATTAACATCGGACCAACAAATCTCGCTGATTTACAATCCATATTAACATCTGACCAACAAATCGCGCTGATATAAAATCCATATTAACACTTGACCAACAAATCTCGCTGATATACAATCCTAATTAACACTCGACCAACAAATTTCGCTGATATACAATCCTTATTAACATCTGACCAACAAATCTCGTTGAAATACAATCCATATTAACATCTGACCAACAAATCTCGCTGATATTCAATCCATATTAATACTTGACCAACAAATCTCGCTGATATACAATCCATATTAACACCTCACCAACAAATCGCGCTGATATACAATCCATATTAACACCTCACCAACAAATCTCGCTGATATACAATCCATATTAACACTTGACCAACAAATCTCACTGATATACAATCCATATTAACACCTGACCAACAAATCTCGCTGATATACAATCCATATTAACACTTGACCAACAAATCGCGCTGATATACAATCCATATTAACACCTAACCAACACATCTCGCTGATATACAATCCATATTAACACCTGACCAACAAATCTCGCTGAAATACAATCCATATTAACACCTCCCCAACAAATCTCGCTGATATACAATTCATATTAACACCTGACCAACAAATCTCGCTGATATACAATCCATATTAATATTTGACCAACAAATCTAGCTGATATACAATCAATATTAACTCTTGACCAACAAATCTCGCTGATATACAATCCATAATAACTCACCAACAAATCTCGATGATATCCATTCCATATTAACACTTGACCAACAAATCTCGCTGATATACAATCCATATTAACACTTGATAAACAAATCTCGCTGATATACAATCCATATTGACATATGACCAACAAATCACGCTGATATATAATCCATATTTACAATTAACCAAAAAATCTCGCTGATATACAATCCATATTAACATCTGACCAACAAATCGGGCTGATATACAATCCATATTAACACTTGACCAACAAATCTTGCTGACATAAGATCCATATTAACACATGACCAACAAATCTCGCTTAAATACAAACCATATTAACACCTGACCAACAAATCTCGCTGATATACAATCCATATTAACACCTCACCAACAAATCTTGCTGAAATACAATCCACATTAACATCTGACCAACAAATCTCGCTGATATCCAATTCATATTAACATCTGACCAACAAATCTCGCTGATATACAATCCATATTAACACTTGACCAACAAATCGCGCTGATATACAATCCATATTAACACTTAACCAACAAATCTCGATGGTATACAATCTATATTAACACCTGACCAACAAATCGCGCTGATATACAATCCATATTAACACCTCACCAACAAATCGCGCTGATATACAATCCATATTAACACCTGACCAACAAATCTCGCTGATATACAATCCATATTAACACTTGACCAACAAATCGCGCTGATATACAATCCATATTAACACTTAACCAACAAATCTCGCTGATATACAATCCATATTAACACCTGACCAACAAATCTCGCTGATATACAATCCAAATTAAAATCTGACCAACAAATCTCGCTCTTATATATAATCCATATTAACACCTGACCAACAAATCTCGATGGTATACAATCTATATTAACACCTGACCAACAAATCGCGCTGATATACAATCCATATTAACACCTGACCAACAAATCGCGCTGCTATGCAATCCATATTAACACTTGACCAACAAATCTCACTGATATACAATCCATATTAACACCTGACCAACAAATCTCGCTGATATACAATCCATATTAACACTTGACCAACAAATAGCGCTGATATACAATCCATATTAACACCTAACCAACACATCTCGCTGATATACAATCCATATTAACACCTGACCAACAAATCTCGCTGATATACAATCCATATTAACACTTCCCCAACAAATCTCGCTGATATACAATTCATATTAACACCTGACCAACAAATCTCGCTGATATACAATCCATATTAATATCTGACCAACAAATCGCGCTGATATACAATCCATATTAACACCTGGCCAACAAATCTCGCTGATATACAATCCATAATACCTCACTAACAAATCTCGCTTATATACAATCCATATTAACACTTGACCAACAAATCTCGCTGATATACAATCCATATTAACACTTGATCAACAAATCTCGCTGATATACAATCCATATTAACATATGACCAACAAATCACGCTGATATATAATCCATATTAACACCTGACCAACAAATCTCGCTGATATACAAACCATATTAACACCTGACCAACAAATATCGCTGAAATGCAATCCACATTAACATCTGACCAACAAATCTCGCTGATATCCAATCCATATTAACATCTGACCAACAAATCTCGCTGATATACAATCCATATTAACATCTAAACCAATAAATCTTACTGATATACAATCCATATTAACACCTGACCAACTAATCTCGCTAATATACA
Organism: Ariolimax columbianus; assembly: GCA_036924085.1. Lineage (NCBI taxonomy): Eukaryota > Metazoa > Mollusca > Gastropoda > Stylommatophora > Arionidae > Ariolimax > Ariolimax columbianus. Next base: position 24,659 of record JAVGWX010000152.1, read on the forward strand.
ATCTATATTAACACCTGACCAACAAATCTCGCTGATATACAATCCATATTAACACCTGACCAACAAATCGCGCTGCTATGCAATCCATATTAACACTTGACCAACAAATCTCACTGATATACAATCCTTATTAACACTTGACCAACAAATCTCGCTGATATACAATCCATATTAACACTTGACCAACAAATCGCGCTGATATACAATCCATATTAACACCTAACCAACACATCTCGCTGATATACAATCCATATTAACACCTGACCAACAAATCTCGCTGAAATACAATCCATATTAACACCTCCCCAACAAATCTCGCTGATATACAATTCATATTAACACCTGACCAACAAATCTCGCTGATATACAATCCATATTAATATCTGACCAACAAATCCGCTGATATACAATCCATATTAACACCTGGCCAACAAATCTCGCTGATATACAATCCATAATACCTCACTAACAAATCTCGCTTATATACAATCCATATTAACACTTGACCAACAAATCTCGCTGATATACAATCCATATTAACACTTGATCAACAAATCTCGCTGATATACAATCCATATTAACATATGACCAACAAATCATGCTGATATATAATCCATATTAACACTTGACCAAAAATTTCGCTGATATACAATCCATATTAACACCTGACCAACAAATCTCGCTGATATACAAACCATATTAACACCTGACCAACAAATCTCGCTGAAATGCAATCCACATTAACATCTGACCAACAAATCTCGCTGATATCCAATCCATATTAACATCTGACCAACAAATATCGCTGATATACAATCCATATTAACATCTGACCAACAAATCGGGCTGATATACAATCCATATTAACACTTGACCAACAAATCCTGCTGACATAAGATCCATATTAACACATGACCAACAAATCTCGCTTATATACAAACCATATTAACACCTGACCAACAAATCTCGCTGATATACAATCCATATTAACACCTCACCAACAAATCTTGCTGAAATACAATCCACATTAACATCTGACCAACAAATCTCGCTGATATCCAATCCATATTAACACCTGACCAACAAATCTCGCTGAAATGCAATCCACATTAACATCTGACCAACAAATCTCGCTGATATCCAATCCATATTAACATCTGACCAACAAATCTCGCTGATATACAATCCATATTAACATCTGACCAACAAATCGGGCTGATATACAATCCATATTAACACTTGACCAACAAATCCTGCTGACATAAGATCCATATTAACACATGACCAACAAATCTCGCTTATATACAAACCATATTAACACCTGACCAACAAATCTCGCTGATATACAATCCATATTAACACCTCACCAACAAATCTTGCTGAAATACAATCCACATTAACATCTGACCAACAAATCTCGCTGATATCCAATCCATATTAACATCTGACCAACAAATCTCGCTGATATACAATCCATATTAACATCTAAACCATTAAATCTCACTGATATACAATCCATATTAACACCTGACCAACAAATCTCGCTGATATACAATCCATATTAACACCTGACCAACAAATCTCGCTGATGTACAATCCATATTAACACCTCACCAACAAATCTCGCTGATTTACAATCTATATTAACACTTGACCAACAAATCTCGCTGAAATACAATCTATATTAACACCTGACCAACAAATCTCGCTGATATACAATCCATATTAACACCTCACCAACAAATCTCGCTGATTTACAATCTATATTAACACTTGACCAACAAATCTCGCTGAAATACAATCTATATTAACACCTCACCAACAAATCTCGCTGATTTACAATCTATATTAACACCTCACCAACAAATCTCGCTGATATCTATACTGATGTCTACAACTTCTAGACTATGATCAATACTTAGAATGGATGTTTCTTACTTCCTGGTCCACATATCAATACTAATCCGTTCTGTTTCTGGACATATCAACAATGCAAGCAGTCAGAAATCAATGAATTGCCTGCACGCAGAGGCGTGATCCAAAGTGCAATAGGTCTTATATATTACTACAATAATGTGCAGAGGTGTATCCATCGTGTGACAAGTGTACCAAGAACACGTATAGGTGGGGAGCAGAACAACCGGGCCAACCACTGCGCACAGAAAATGATATACAATATGGGCAGCTGGCTTCTGCTTCTTCACCGTTCGTTCTCTCACTCCCACTACCAAGCGCTGAACAGGACTTCGCAAGTAGCAGGATGTAGTCCGGAGAATGGAATGCGTTGTGTCGCTAGTTTACAGCTTGACTGCGATATCTGCACCTTTCAGTCTTCGGCGGGAAACAGGTTATCTTAGGACCTCACATTAACCACACCGAACTGAGATATGAGGTGTTCAACAAAGTAGGAACTTTCAGTGTGTTAACTGCGGTACAGATATACGTACCATTGAGCACAAGTTACAAGAGATAGGAGTACCGTTGTACTTCACCTGGTCTCTGCATCCAATCTATTCTTGAATGTATTATTTGACTCTGCCCCCACTACTTCCTGTGGCAATGCATTTAATACATTCACCACTCTCTGCTTAAAAAACTATTTCCTAGTATCTTCTTCTTCTTCGTTCATCCTCAGATCAAGGTCCCGGTTTCTCTTACATCCTCCAGTGAAGGTCCCGTTTTCTCTTACATCCTCAGATCAAGGTCCCGGTTTCTCTTACAAAGGACACCGTTGTTTGTAAGGCTGTTTCATCTCCATCCAGCTTCTGTCTCATATCTGTCTCACGAGGCCAGTATTGTTCTCTCTTCCTGTGTAAGCGTGCATCTTTGTAGGATGTATTCCACGGTCATGATATGCTCCCCACATGGGCACCTGTCATCTGTCCCAATCCTCATTTTGTTGTAAAGATGACCCTTGAGTCTGTTATGCCCAGTGCTCAGTCTGAAGATGATGACTTGCTCTTCTCTAAGTTAAGTTATAGTAGCTGTCTTCTTTCCGGAAGTCGGGGTGTTGGTCAGCCTATTTTACCCTGAAGTTGGCTTTAATTATGGTCGTGGCCTCATTATGTGTGACGCTCAGGTCTGTTTGTGAGGATGCTCCTCCACTCTTTGCTAGTTTGTCTGCTGCTTCATTGCCATCAATACTGCAGACGGATGGAATCCACTGTATGACCAACCTTGGGTGTTCTGCCGAGAGCTGTGTTAGGGAGAACATACATTGCTCGAGATCTTCATCTTTGTGTTGTTTTAGCGCTGCTATTACTGACGCGGCATCAGTCAGGAATACTATGTTTTCTTGGTGGATATCTTTATCTTGGGTTATAAGCTCAGCAGCGGCCTTCAGTGCCTCTGCTTCTGCACGGAAGTTATTGGAATATGTTCCCGTTGTTAATACTCGAATTTTTTTCTTCTCCATTCCTTAGTCTGTAATTGACCTCTCCACCTCCATTGGATGTGGCTTTGTTAGATGAGCCATCTGTATATACGTGTGTCCCTGTTTCTGGCGGGTATACTCTCCTAAGATATTCTTCTGTGATAAAGTTCCTTTCTAAATATGTTCCCTTTTTCCCTATTCCGTCTATGGTTTCTACCATCTCAAGGAACATGGCTTTTTTCCATGTTGGGATTTGGGATGTTTGTTTCAGACCTCTAACCACTGCCTGGCTTATGATTTAGTCTGCTCTCGCAAGTTGTTTTGTTTTTGAAATGAAGTGGTTTCTCTTTAATCTCCCTCTTCCCATGCAATTTATCCTGTCATATATTGGGTGATCAGGCATTCGTTTGAACTTCTCCCCCTGCTGGAGTGTTGTTTTTGGTCTCTGCGCGTCTCCATACTTTCGATTCGTGTGATGTTCTCCATTACATTTATTAGTGTTGTTCTCATAGCTCCAGTGATGATACGTTTACCTTGGTTTTTGGGTTGTATTTATTTTGTTAAAGTTATTCTTTGTTGCTGTGGACCAAGCTGCTATCCCGTATTCTAGCACTGGCCTCACATAACCTGTGTACAGTTTCTTTAGGGTGCCCGTGTCCGCTCCCCATGTTGAGCCTGCTATCCCGTATTCTAGCACTGGCCTCACATAACCTGTGTACAGTTTCTTTAGGGTGCCCGTGTCCGCTCCCCATGTTGAGCCTGCTATCCCGTATTCTAGCACTGGCCTCACATAACCTGTGTACAGTTTCTTTAGTGTGCCCGTGTCCGCTCCCCATGTGTCTGCTATCCCGTATTCTAGCACTGGCCTCACATAACCTGTGTACAGTTTCTTCAGGGTGCCCGTGTCAGCTCCCCATGTTGAGCCTGCTATCCCGTATTCTAGCACTGGTCTCACATAACCTGTGTACAGTTTCTTTAGTGTGCCTGTGTCCGCTCCCCATGTTGAGCCTGATATCTTTCTCATTATGTCCAAGTATCTAATCTGGACCTTTGTTTAATTAATTTGTAGCTGTGTCCTTTTCTTCTTGTAGGCGGTTGCATTTTGAAGGAAAAAAAAACTTGTTATAGTTTAATTTATCCTTTCCGTTGATCATCTTATAAACTTGTACTAAATCTCATCGAATTCTTCTTTTCTAGACACTTTGGACCGGTTTTTATTTCCTCATAACTGTAATTCTGAAATCCTACTATCATCTGTGTCGTTTTTCTTTGTATTCTTTCGGCAAAATTATTTCTCCTGTACGATAAGGACTCCACACCTGTGCATAGTACGCCTATCTAGGTCTAACTAATGCCTTATACATCACTTTTTTGCTTCGTTGTTTAATATTTCTTGTTACCATACCAAACATTGCATTTGCCTTTTTCACTGCTACCTGCACTTGCTCACTCACCTTACCTGTATAATCTATTATAACTCGTAGATCATTTTTCTTATCTATCTTTCTAATATTGTTTTCTCCCATTCTGTAATTATGTTCCATATTGGATCTACCCATGTGGATGACTGCACATTTATCTACATTTATCTACATTTGCCAGCTTACAGACCATTCTCGAATTTTATCTAAATCCGACCTCAATATATCCACTTCCACTTTAGATGAGACACTACTGCATAGTTTTGTGTCATCAGTGAATTTTGCAATCATGGATCCCATATCAATGTCCAAATTATTTATATATATCAAGAACAAAATTGGTCCCAAAACCGAGCCCTGTGGCACACCACTTTTCACTTCACTCCACTCAGAGTACTCCTTATTTATGGCCACTCTCTGTCTTCTTCCCGTTAACCAATTTTCAATCCATTTGGCAACTTTCCCACCTATTCCATGTGATTTTAACTTTCGAAACAATCTTTGATGAGTAACTCTATCACAGGCTTTTGCAAAATCTAGATAAATAACACCTACTGGCTCCCATTTCTCTATCATTTTAGTAACCTCCTCCATGAATTATAATAGATTTGTTAAGCATGATCTCCCTCTAGTAAACCCATGCTGACTATTTCTGATATGATTAAACTTGTCTAAATGCATTACAATGTTTTCTTTGATTATTGACTAACAATTTACATACTATGCTCGTTAAACTCACCGGTCTATCCTTTTTTTTTTTAAATATGGGGATCACTCCTGCATCTTTGCAATCCCCTGGAACAATCCCCTTCGCAACTGATTGAGGACATAATATAGCCAATGGTTTTGGTAACAGGTCTCTAATTTCAAACACCAATTTTGGATGAAAACCATATTGACCTTGACATTTATCCACTTTCAACCTCTCCTATGTTTTAAAAATCATTTCCTCCAAATACAGTTTGATCTTAGTCCACTGTATCCATGTCGCTTTGGAAAATATCTATAGGCTCTGGGATCTTGGAGCAGTCTTCTTTGTGTAGACTGTGCCAAAGTACTGATTGAGTAGATTAGCTGCCTCCCTATTCTCACTTATTATTTTGCATGTACTGTCTATGAGAGGGCCTACTTTGTCTTAATTCTCTACAATATGATGCAACAGATAGAATTACCGATGGACGTAAGCTACAAAGTACTCTACAAACGAGGAATCCATAAAACACACATGCATCTATGGCCGTAACTTGTCCTGTACCATTCTAAGACACGGTCTATGGTAGACACATTCAAGCGTAAAGGTAATGTTTGCAGGTAAGCACACGACACCGATGACACAGAAACATCCACTGTCTGGTTCTCCACGGATAGGGCCATCATGTTCGAAGCACAGCTTGGTTTCTCTGTCCAACTGTATGTTTGTGGTGAGGCCACGTCCACACTTAAACAGCATTGTTCAACAACAAATCCCTTTCTAAATGCGGATGCAGTTACCTCCCGGGCACGACAACAGAATGGCTACATAAAATACAGAGCTGTGTAACAAACACGAACTTTTAAGGGAACCAGGTCATGGACTGTCAACGTTGCGCCTCATAGGGAGGAGGGGGGTCCCTGTCCCTTGCTGGTGAGATATTTGCACAAGAATATCGTGGAGGTTTGGCGGTGGAGGAGATGTGCTGCAAGGAGAACTCGGAAAACGCGTCCTGCCCTCAACGCCAGACCGTTGACACGAAGATTATGGGATCGTGTTGCCCTGATAGCATGGGCAAATGTTGGAGTGAGTTGAAGAAATGCCACCTCCCTTACAGCATAGGCAAATGTTGGAGTGAGTTGAAGAAATGCCACCTCCCTTACAGCATAGGCAAATGTTGGAGTGAGTTGAAGAAATGCCACCTCCCTTACAGCATAGGCAAATGTTGGAGTGAGTTGAAGAAATGCCACCTCCCTTACAGCATAGGCAAATGTTGGAGTGAGTTGAAGAAATGCCACCTCCCTTACAGCATAGGCAAATAAGTGTGGGGCTCAGTGAGTATGAGGCTCAGTGAGTGTGGGGCTCAGTGAGTGTGGGGCTCAGTGAGTGAGTGTGGGGCTCAGTGAGTGTAGGGCTCAGTAAGTGAGTGTGGGGATCAGTGAGTGAGTGTGGGGCTCAGTGAGTGAGTGTGGGTCTCAGTGAGTGTGGGGCTCAGTGAGTGAGTGTGGGTCTCAGTGAGTGTGGGGCTCAGTGAGTGAGTGTGGGGCTCATAAGTGTGAGGCTCAGTGAATGAGTGTGGGGCTCATTGTGTGTGGGGCTCAGTGAGTGTGGGACTCAGTAAATGTGTGTGGGGCTCAGTGAGTGAGTGTGGAGCTCAGTGAGTGAGTGTGGGGCTCAGTAAGTGAGTGTGGGGCTCAGTGAGTGTGGAGTGCAGTGAGTGGGGGGGCTCAATGAATGTGGGGATCAGTGAGTGAGTGTGGGGCTCAGTGAGTGAGTGTGTGGCTCAGTGTGTGTGGGGCTCAGTGAGTGAGTGTGGGTCTCAGTGAGTGTGTTGCTCAGTGAGTGTGGGGCTCTATGAGTGTGGGGCACAGTGGGTGTGGGGCTCAGTGAGTGTGGGGCTCAGTGATTGAGTGTGGGGCTCTATGAGTGTGGGGCTCAGTGAGTGTGGGGCTCTATGAGTGTGGGGCTCTATGAGTGTGGGGCTCAGTGAGTGTGGGGCTCAGTGACTGATTGTGCAGCTCTATCAGTGTGGGGCTCAGTTTGTGTGGGGCTCAGTGAGTGTGGGGCTGAGTGAGTGTGGGGCTCTATGACTATGGGGCTCAGCGAGTGTGGGGCTCACTGAGTGAGTGTGGGACTCAGTGAGTGTGGGGCTCAGTGAGTGAGTGTGGGACTCAGTGAGTGTGGGGCTCAGTAAGTGAGTGTGGGGCTCCGTGTGTGAGTGTGGGGCTCTATGAGTGTGGGGCTCAGTGAGTGTGGGGCTGAGTGAGTGTGGGGCTGGCTGAGTGAGTGTGGAGCTCAGTGTGTGAGTGTGGGGCTCTATGAGTGTTGGGCTCAGTGAGTGTGGGGCTCATTTAGTGAGTGTGGGGCTCAGTGAGTGAGTGTGGGGCTCAGTGAGTGAGTGTGGGGCTCAGTGAGTGAGTGTGGGGCTCAGTGAGTGAGTGTGGGTCTCAGTGAGTGAGTGTGCGGCACAGTTAGTGAGTGTGGGGATCAGTGAGTTTGGGGCTCAGTAAGTGAGTGTGAGGCTCAGTAAGTGAGTGTGGGGCTCAGTGAGTGTGAGGCTCAGTGAGTGTGGGGCTCAGTGAGTGAATGTGGGGCTCAGTGAGTGAGTGTGGGGCTCAGTGAGTGAGTGTGGGGCTCAGTGAGTGAGTGTGGGGCTCAGTGAGTGAGTGTGGGGCTCAGTGAGTTTAAGGCTCAGTGAGTGAGTGTGGGGCTCAGTGAGTGTGGGGCTCAGTGAATGTGGGACTCAGGGAGTGTGTGTGGGGCTCAGTGAGTGAGTGTGGCCTCAGTGAGTGCGGGGCTCAGTGAGTGCAGGGCTCAGTGAGTGTGGGTCTCAGTGAGTGTGGGGCTCAGTCAGTGTGGGGCTCAGTGAGTGAGTGTGTGGCTCAGTGTGTGTGGGGCTCAGTGAGTGAGTGTGGGTCTCAGTGAGTGTGTTGCTCAGTGAGTGTGGGGCTCTATGAGTGTGGGGCTCAGTGAGTGTAGGGCTCAGTGAGTGTGGGGTTCAGTGAGTGTGGGGCTCAGTGAGTGAGTATGGGGCTCAGTAAGTGAGTGTGGGGCTCAGTGAGTGTGGGGCGCAGTGAGTGGGGGGGCTCAATGAATGTGGGGATCAGTGAGTGAGTGTGGGGCTCAGTGAGTGTGGGGCTCAGTGAGTGAGTGTGGGGCTCAGTGAGTGTGGGACTCAGTAAGTGTGGGACTCAGTAAATGTGTGTGGGGCTCAGTGAGTGAGTGTGGAGCTCAGAGAGTGAGTGTGGGGCTCAGTCAGTGCGTGCGCGGCTCACTGAATGAGTGCGCGGCTCAGTGAGTGAGTGCGCGGCTCAGTGAGTGAGTGCGCGGCTCAGTGAGTGAGTGTGGGTCGCGGCTCAGTGAGTGAGTGTGGGTCTCAGTGAGTGTGGGGCTCAGTGAGTGAGTGTGGGTCTCAGTGAGTGTGGGGCTCAGTAAGTGAGTGTGGGGCTCAGTGAGTGAGTGTGGGGTTCAGTGAGTGTGAGGCTCAGTGAGTGAGTGTGGGGCTCGGTGAGTGTGGGGCTCTATGAGTGTGGGGCTCAGTGAGCGAGTGTGGGGCTCCGTGAGTGAGTGTGGGGCTCAGTGAGTGGGGCTCAGTGAGTGTGTGTGGGGCTCAGTGAGTGAGTGTGGGGCTCAATGAATGAGTGTGGGGCTCAGTGAGTGTGGGGCGCAGTGAGTGTGGGGCTCAGTGAGTGTGTGTGGGGCTCAGTGAGTGAGTGTGCGGCTCAGTGAGTGAATATGGGGCTCAGTGAGTGAGTGTGGGGCTCAGTGAGTGTAGAACTCAGTGAGTGAGTGTGGGGCTTAGTGAGTGAGTGTGGGGCTCAGTGAGTGTGGGGCTCAGTGAGTGAGTGTGGGGCTCAGTGAATGTGGGGCTCAGTGAGTGTGGGGCTCAGTGAGTGTGGGACCCAGTGAATGTGTGGGGGGCTCAGTGACTGAGTGTGGAGCTCAGTGAGTGAGTGTGGGGCTCAGTGACTGAGTGTGGGTCGCGGCTCAGTGAGTGAGTGTGGGTCTCAGTGAGTGCGCGGCTCAGTGACTGAGTGTGGGTCGCGGCTCAGTGAGTGAGTGTGGGTCTCAGTGAGTGTGGGGCTCAGTGACTGAGTGTGGCGCTCAGTGAGTGTGGGCTCAGTGAGTGAGTGTGGGGCTCAGTGAGTGAGGGGCTCTATAAGTGTGGCGCTCAGTGAGTGTAGTGCTCAGTGAGTGTGGGGCTCAGTAAGTGTGGGGCTCAGTGAGTGAGTGTGGGGCTGAGTAAGTGTGGGGCTCAGTGTATGAGTGTGGGGCTCTATGAGTGTGGGGCTCAATGAGTGTGAGGCTCAGTGAGTGTGGGGCTTAGTGAGTGTGGGGCTCCGTATGTGAGTGTGGGGCTCTATGAGTGTGGGGCTCAGTGAGTGTGGGGCTCAGTGAGTGAGTGTGGGGTTAAGTGAGTGTGGGATTCAGTGTGTGAGTGTAAGGCTCTATGAGTGTGGGGCTCAGTGAGTGAGTGTGGGGCTCAGTGGGTGTGGGGCTCAGTGAGTTGTGGCTCAGTGAATGAGTGTGGGGCTCAGTGAGTGTGGGTCTCAGTGAGTGAGTGTGGGTCTCAGTGAGTGAGTGTGGGGCTCAGTGAGTGAGTGTGGGGCTCAGTGAGTGAGTGTGGGGCACAGTGAGTGAGTGTGGGGCAGAGTTAGTGAGTGTAGGGCTCAGTGAGTGTGAGGCTCACTGAGTGTGGGGCTCAGTGAGTGAATGTGGGGCTCAGTGAGTGAGTGTGGGGCTCAGTGAGTAAGTGTGGGGCTCAGTGAGTGTGGGGCTCAGTGAGTGAGTGTGGGGCTCAGTGAGTGAGTGTGGGGCTCAGTGGGTGTGAGGCTCAGTGAGTGTGGGGCTCAGTGAATGAGTGTGGGGCTCAATGAGTGAGTGTGGGGCTCAGTGAGTGAGTGTGGGGCTCAGTGAATGTGGGTCGTAGTGAGTGAGTGTGAGGCTCAGTGAGTGAGTGTGGGGCTCAGTGAGTGTGGGTCTCTATGAGTGAGTGTAGAGCACAGTTAGTGAGTGTGGGGCTCAGTGAGTTTGGGGCTCAGTAAGTGAGTGTGGGGCTCAGTGAGTGTGAGGCTCAGTGAGTGTGGGGCTCAGTGAGTGAATGTGGGGCTCAGTGAGTGAGTGTGGGGCTCAGTGAGTGAGTGTGGCGCTCAGTGAGTGAGTGTGGGGCTCAGTGAGTGAGTGTGGGGCTCAGTGAGTTTAAGGCTCAGTGAGTGAGTGTGGGGCTCAGTGAGTGAGTGTGGGGCTCAGTGACTGTGGGGCTCAGTGAATGTGGGACTCAGTGAGTGTGTGTGGGGCTCAGTGAGTGAGTGTGGCCTCAGTGAGTGCGGGGCTCAGTGAGTGAGTGTGGGGCTCAGTGAGTGAGTGCGCAGCTCAGTGAGTGAATGTGGGCCTCAGTGAGTGTGGGGCTCAGTGAGTGAGTGTGGGGCTGAGTGTGTGTGGGGCTCAGTGAGTGCAGGGCTCAGTGAGTGTGGGTCTCAGTGAGTGTGGGGCTCAGTCAGTGTGGGGCTCAGTGAGTGAGTGTGTGGCTCAGTGTGTGTGGGGCTCAGTGAGTGAGTGTGGGTCTCAGTGAGTGTGTTGCTCAGTGAGTGTGGGGCTCTATGAGTGTGGGGCACAGTGGGTGTGGGGCTCAGTGAGTGTGGGGCTCAGTGATTGAGTGTGGGGCTCTATGAGTGTGGGGCTCAGTGAGTGTGGGGCTCTATGAGTGTGGGGCTCTATGAGTGTGGGGCTCAGTGAGTGTGGGGCTCAGTGACTGATTGTGCAGCTCTATCAGTGTGGGGCTCAGTTTGTGTGGGGCTCAGTGAGTGTGGGGCTGAGTGAGTGTGGGGCTCTATGACTATGGGGCTCAGCGAGTGTGGGGCTCACTGAGTGAGTGTGGGACTCAGTGAGTGTGGGGCTCAGTGAGTGAGTGTGGGACTCAGTGAGTGTGGGGCTCAGTAAGTGAGTGTGGGGCTCCGTGTGTGAGTGTGGGGCTCTATGAGTGTGGGGCTCAGTGAGTGTGGGGCTGAGTGAGTGTGGGGCTGGCTGAGTGAGTGTGGAGCTCAGTGTGTGAGTGTGGGGCTCTATGAGTGTTGGGCTCAGTGAGTGTGGGGCTCATTTAGTGAGTGTGGGGCTCAGTGAGTGAGTGTGGGGCTCAGTGAGTGAGTGTGGGGCTCAGTGAGTGAGTGTGGGGCTCAGTGAGTGAGTGTGGGTCTCAGTGAGTGAGTGTGCGGCACAGTTAGTGAGTGTGGGGATCAGTGAGTTTGGGGCTCAGTAAGTGAGTGTGAGGCTCAGTAAGTGAGTGTGGGGCTCAGTGAGTGTGAGGCTCAGTGAGTGTGGGGCTCAGTGAGTGAATGTGGGGCTCAGTGAGTGAGTGTGGGGCTCAGTGAGTGAGTGTGGGGCTCAGTGAGTGAGTGTGGGGCTCAGTGAGTGAGTGTGGGGCTCAGTGAGTTTAAGGCTCAGTGAGTGAGTGTGGGGCTCAGTGAGTGTGGGGCTCAGTGAATGTGGGACTCAGGGAGTGTGTGTGGGGCTCAGTGAGTGAGTGTGGCCTCAGTGAGTGCGGGGCTCAGTGAGTGCAGGGCTCAGTGAGTGTGGGTCTCAGTGAGTGTGGGGCTCAGTCAGTGTGGGGCTCAGTGAGTGAGTGTGTGGCTCAGTGTGTGTGGGGCTCAGTGAGTTAGTGTGGGTCTCAGTGAGTGTGTTGCTCAGTGAGTGTGGGGCTTTATGAGTGTGGGGCTCAGTGAGTGTAGGGCTCAGTGAGTGTGGGGTTCAGTGAGTGTGGGGCTCAGTGAGTGAGTGTGGGGCTCAGTAAGTGAGTGTGGGGCTCAGTGAGTGTGGGGCTCTATGAGTGTGGGGCTCAGTGAGTGTAGGGCTCAGTGAGTGTGGGGTTCAGTGAGTGTGGGGCTCAGTGAGTGAGTGTGGGGCTCAGTAAGTGAGTGTGGGGCTCAGTGAGTGTGGGGCGCAGTGAGTGGGGGGGCTCAATGAATGTGGGGATCAGTGAGTGAGTGTGGGGCTTAGTGAGTGTGGGGCTCAGTGAGTGAGTGTGGGGCTCAGTGAGTGTGGGACTCAGTAAGTGTGGGACTCAGTAAATGTGTGTGGGGCTCAGTGAGTGAGTGTGGAGCTCAGAGAGTGAGTGTGGGGCTCAGTCAGTGCGTGCGCGGCTCACTGAATGAGTGCGCGGCTCAGTGAGTGAGTGCGCGGCTCAGTGAGTGAGTGCGCGGCTCAGTGAGTGAGTGTGGGTCGCGGCTCAGTGAGTGAGTGTGGGTCTCAGTGAGTGTGGGGCTCAGTGAGTGAGTGTGGGTCTCAGTGAGTGTGGGGCTCAGTAAGTGAGTGTGGGGCTCAGTGAGTGAGTGTGGGGTTCAGTGAGTGTGAGGCTCAGTGAGTGAGTGTGGGGCTCGGTGAGTGTGGGGCTCTATGAGTGTGGGGCTCAGTGAGCGAGTGTGGGGCTCCGTGAGTGAGTGTGGGGCTCAGTGAGTGGGGCTCAGTGAGTGTGTGTGGGGCTCAGTGAGTGAGTGTGGGGCTCAATGAATGAGTGTGGGGCTCAGTGAGTGTGGGGCGCAGTGAGTGTGGGGCTCAGTGAGTGTGTGTGGGGCTCAGTGAGTGAGTGTGCGGCTCAGTGAGTGAATATGGGGCTCAGTGAGTGAGTGTGGGGCTCAGTGAGTGTAGAACTCAGTGAGTGAGTGTGGGGCTTAGTGAGTGAGTGTGGGGCTCAGTGAGTGTGGGGCTCAGTGAGTGAGTGTGGGGCTCAGTGAATGTGGGGCTCAGTGAGTGTGGGGCTCAGTGAGTGTGGGACCCAGTGAATGTGTGGGGGGCTCAGTGACTGAGTGTGGAGCTCAGTGAGTGAGTGTGGGGCTCAGTGACTGAGTGTGGGTCGCGGCTCAGTGAGTGAGTGTGGGTCTCAGTGAGTGCGCGGCTCAGTGACTGAGTGTGGGTCGCGGCTCAGTGAGTGAGTGTGGGTCTCAGTGAGTGTGGGGCTCAGTGACTGAGTGTGGCGCTCAGTGAGTGTGGGCTCAGTGAGTGAGTGTGGGGCTCAGTGAGTGAGGGGCTCTATAAGTGTGGCGCTCAGTGAGTGTGGTGCTCAGTGAGTGTGGGGCTCAGTAAGTGTGGGGCTCAGTGAGTGAGTGTGGGGCTGAGTAAGTGTGGGGCTCAGTGTATGAGTGTGGGGCTCTATGAGTGTGGGGCTCAATGAGTGTGAGGCTCAGTGAGTGTGGGGCTTAGTGAGTGTGGGGCTCCGTATGTGAGTGTGGGGCTCTATGAGTGTGGGGCTCAGTGAGTGTGGGGCTCAGTGAGTGAGTGTGGGGTTAAGTGAGTGTGGGATTCAGTGAGTGAGTGTGGGGTTAAGTGAGTGTGGGATTCAGTGAATGAGTGTGGGGCTCAGTGAGTGTGGGTCTCAGTGAGTGAGTGTGGGTCTCAGTGAGTGAGTGTGGGGCTCAGTGAGTGAGTGTGGGGCTCAGTGAGTGAGTGTGGGGCACAGTGAGTGAGTGTGGGGCAGAGTTAGTGAGTGTAGGGCTCAGTGAGTGTGAGGCTCACTGAGTGTGGGGCTCAGTGAGTGAATGTGGGGCTCAGTGAGTGAGTGTGGGGCTCAGTGAGTAAGTGTGGGGCTCAGTGAGTGTGGGGCTCAGTGAGTGAGTGTGGGGCTCAGTGAGTGAGTGTGGGGCTCAGTGGGTGTGGGGCTCAGTGAGTGTGGGGCTCAGTGAATGAGTGTGGGGCTCAATGAGTGAGTGTGGGGCTCAGTGAGTGAGTGTGGGGCTCAGTGAATGTGGGTCGTAGTGAGTGAGTGTGAGGCTCAGTGAGTGAGTGTGGGGCTCAGTGAGTGTGGGTCTCTATGAGTGAGTGTAGGGCACAGTTAGTGAGTGTGGGGCTCAGTGAGTTTGGGGCTCAGTAAGTGAGTGTGGGGCTCAGTGAGTGTGAGGCTCAGTGAGTGTGGGGATCAGTGAGTGAATGTGGGGCTCAGTGAGTGAGTGTGGGGCTCAGTGAGTGAGTGTGGCGCTCAGTGAGTGAGTGTGGGGCTCAGTGAGTGAGTGTGGGGCTCAGTGAGTTTAAGGCTCAGTGAGTGAGTGTGGGGCTCAGTGAGTGAGTGTGGGGCTCAGTGACTGTGGGGCTCAGTGAATGTGGGACTCAGTGAGTGTGTGTGGGGCTCAGTGAGTGAGTGTGGCCTCAGTGAGTGCGGGGCTCAGTGAGTGAGTGTGGGGCTCAGTGAGTGAGTGCGCAGCTCAGTGAGTGAATGTGGGCCTCAGTGAGTGTGGGGCTCAGTGAGTGAGTGTGGGGCTGAGTGTGTGTGGGGCTCAGTGAGTGCAGGGCTCAGTGAGTGTGGGTCTCAGTGAGTGTGGGGCTCAGTCAGTGTGGGGCTCAGTGAGTGAGTGTGTGGCTCAGTGTGTGTGGGGCTCAGTGAGTGAGTGTGGGTCTCAGTGAGTGTGTTGCTCAGTGAGTGTGGGGCTCTATGAGTGTGGGGCACAGTGGGTGTGGGGCTCAGTGAGTGTGGGGCTCAGTGATTGAGTGTGGGGCTCTATGAGTGTGGGGCTCAGTGAGTGTGGGGCTCTATGAGTGTGGGGCTCTATGAGTGTGGGGCTCAGTGAGTGTGGGGCTCAGTGACTGATTGTGCAGCTCTATCAGTGTGGGGCTCAGTTTGTGTGGGGCTCAGTGAGTGTGGGGCTGAGTGAGTGTGGGGCTCTATGACTATGGGGCTCAGCGAGTGTGGGGCTCACTGAGTGAGTGTGGGACTCAGTGAGTGTGGGGCTTAGTGAGTGAGTGTGGGACTCAGTGAGTGTGGGGCTTAGTAAGTGAGTGTGGGGCTCCGTGTGTGAGTGTGGGGCTCTATGAGTGTGGGGCTCAGTGAGTGTGGGGCTGAGTGAGTGTGGGGCTGGCTGAGTGAGTGTGGGGCTCAGTGTGTGAGTGTGGGGCTCTATGAGTGTGGACAGCAGTGAGTGTGGGGCTCAGTGAGTGAGTGTGGGGCTCAGTGAGTGAGTGTGGGGCTCAGTGAGTGAGTGTGGGGCTCAGTGAGTGAGTGTGGGTCTCAGTGAGTGAGTGTGCGGCACAGTTAGTGAGTGTGGGGATCAGTGAGTTTGGGGCTCAGTAAGTGAGTGTGGGGCTCAGTGAGTGTGAGGCTCAGTGAGTGTGGGGCTCAGTGAGTGAATGTGGGGCTCAGTGAGTGAGTGTGGGGCTCAGTGAGTGAGTGTGGGGCTCAGTGAGTGAGTGTGGGGCTCAGTGAGTGAGTGTGGGGCTCAGTGAGTTTAAGGCTCAGTGAGTGAGTGTGGGGCTCAGTGAGTGTGGGGCTCAGTGAATGTGGGACTCAGTGAGTGTGTGTGGGGCTCAGTGAGTGAGTGTGGCCTCAGTGAGTGCGGGGCTCAGTGAGTGCAGGGCTCAGTGAGTGTGGGTCTCAGTGAGTGTGGGGCTCAGTCAGTGTGGGGCTCAGTGAGTGAGTGTGTGGCTCAGTGTGTGTGGGGCTCAGTGAGTGAGTGTGGGTCTCAGTGAGTGTGTTGCTCAGTGAGTGTGGGGCTCTATGAGTGTGGGGCTCAGTGAGTGTAGGGCTCAGTGAGTGTGGGGTTCAGTGAGTGTGGGGCTCAGTGATTGAGTGTGATGCTCTATGAGTGTGGGGCTCAGTGAGTGTGGGGCTCTGTGAGTGTGGGGCTCTATGATTGTGGGGCTCAGTGAGTGTGGGGCTCAGTGACTGATTGTGCAGCTCTATCAGTGTGGGGCTCAGTTTGTGTGGGGCTTAGTGAGTGTTGGGCTGAGTGAGTGTGGGGCTCTATGACTATGGGTGTCAGCGAGTGTGGGGCTCACTGAGTGAGTGTGGGGCTCAGTGAGTGAGTGTGGGACTCAGTGAGTGTGGGGCTCAGTGAGTGAGTGTGGGGCTCCGTGTGTGAGTGTGGGGCTCTATGAGTGTGGGGCTTAGTGAGTGTGGGGCTGAGTGAGTGTGGGGCTGAGTGAGTGTGGGGCTGAGTGAGTGTGGGGCTGAGTGTGTGAGTGTGGGGCTCTATGAGTGTGGGACTCAGTGAGAGTGTGGCTCAGTGAGTGAGTGTGAGGCTGAGTTAGTGTGGGGCTCTATGAGTGTGGGGCTCAGTGAGTGTGGGGCTGAGTGAGTGTAAGGCTCAGTGTGTGAGTGTGGGGCTCTATGAGTGTGGGATTCAGTGAGAGTGTGGCTCAGTGAGTGAGTGTGGGGCTCTATGAGTGTGGGGCTCAGTGAGTGTGAGGCTCAGTGAGTGAGTGTGGGGCTCAGTCAGTGAGTGTGGGGCTCAGTTAGTGAGTGTGGGGCTCAGTGAGTTAGTGTGGAGCTCAGTGAGTCTGGGGCTCAGTGAGTGTGGGACTCAGTGAGTGAGTGTGGGGCTCAGTGAGTGAGTGTGGGGCTCAGTGGAGTGAGTGTAGGGCTCAGTGAGTGAATGTGGGGCTCAGTGAGTGTGGGTCTCAGTAAGTGAGTGTAGGGCTCAGTGAATGTGGGGCTCAGTGAGTGTGGGACTCAGTGAGTGTGGGGTTCTGTGAGTGAGTGTGGGGCTCAGTGAGTGAGTGTGGGCCTCAGTGAGTGTGGGTCTTAGTGACTGTGGGGCTCTGTGAGTGAGTGTGCGGCTCAGTGAGTGAGTGTGGGGCTCAGTGAGTGTGGGTCTCGGTGAGTGAGTGTGGGGCACAGTGAGTGTGGGTCTCAGTGAGTGAGTGTAGGGATCAGTGAGTGTGGGGCTCAGTGAGTGAGGGGCTCAGTGAGTGAGTGTGGGGCTCAGTGTGTGAGTGTGGGGCTCAGTGAGTGAGTGTGAGGCTCAGTATGAGAGTGTGGGGTTCAGTGAGTGAGTGTGGGCCTTAGTGAGTGTGTGGGGCTCAGTGAGTGTGGGGCTCAGTGAGTGAGGGGCTCAGTGAGTGAGTGTGGGGCTCAGTGTGTGAGTGTGGGGCTCAGTGAGTGAGTGTGGGGCTCAGTGTGAGAGTGTGGGGCTCAGTGAGTGAGTGTGGGGCTCAGTGAGTGAGTGTCGGGCTCAGTGAGTGTGGGGTTCAGTGAGTGAGTGTGGGGCTCAGTGAGTTTGGGGACAGTGAGTGAGTTGGGGGACAGTGAGTGAGTGTGGGGCTCAGTGAGTGTGTGTGGGGCTCAGTGAGTGTGGGGGGTCAGTGAGTGAGGGGCTCAGTGTGTGAGTCTGTGGCTCAGTGAGTGAGGGGCTCAGTGTGTGAGTGTGGGGCTCAGTGAGTGAGTTTAGGGCTCAGTCTGTGAGTGTGGGGCTCAGTGAGTGAGTGTGGGGCTCAGTGTGTGAGTGTGGGGCTCAGTGAGTGAGTGTGGGGCTCAGTGAGTGAGTGTGGGGCTGAGTGAGTGTGGGGTTCAGTGAGTGAGTGTGGGGCTCAGTGAGTTTGGGGACAGTGAGTGAGTTGGGGGACAGTGAGTGAGTGTGGGGCTCAGTGAGTGAGGGGCTCAGTGTGTGAGTGTGGGGCTCAGTGAGTGTGGGGCTCAGTGAGTGAGTGTGGGGCTCAGTGAGTGTGGGGCTCAGTGAGTGTGGGGCTCAGTGAGTGTGGGGCTCAGTGAGTGAGTGTGGAGCTCAATGAGTGAGTTAGGGGGACAATGAGTGAGTGTGGGGCTCAGTGAGTTTGTGTGGGGCTCAGTGAGTGTGGGGCTCAGTGAGTGAGGGGCTCAGTGTGTGAGTCTGGGGCTCAGTGAGTGTGGGGCTCAGTGAGTGAGTGTGGGGCCCAGTCAGTGAGTGTGGGGCTCAGTGAGTGAGGGGCTCAGTATGTGAGTCTGGGGCTCAGTGAGTGTGGGTCTCAGTGAGTGTGGGGCTCAGTGGGTGTGGATGTGCTGGAGAGAGGACTGCTGTGGAGGTTATGTTTCACATAATAAAGGAAGGTAAGATGACGTTCCGTGCTTGAGAAGGGAGCGGTATGGATAGTTCACCTTTCTAGCCCGAAACTGTTAGCCAATACACAACAGGCAAGACAAAGGACAGAGTACAGATGAAGGACAGAGACCGACTGTCAATCGTGTTCGCCTGAACCCGTCTTTACGGACTGGCAGCTCGTCAAGTGGGACCCTCACACAACCAGCTTTATTCCGTTCAGTGTTCCGTGTCGACACTCTATTATTGCTGTCGGTAAACACATTTTTTTTTCTTTCTTTCATTGACCGTCTCCCACATGCACTCTCTATAATTGGCATGTTATGAGAAGTGATGGCACATAGAGATAAGAAGAGATGGCACAGAGTTATGTGGTTTTCAACAGTAACAGTATAATGAATACAGGGATGAGTGTGTTGTAACAATAGGTAACAATGCTGGAAACAAGTGACAGAACAAGCTGTAACAATAGGTAACAAAGATGGAAACAAGGGACAGAACAAGCTGTAACAATAGGTAACAAAGATGGAAGCAAGGGACAGAACAAGCTGTAACAATAGGTAACAAAGATGGAAACAAGTGACAGAACAAGCTGTAACAATAGGTAACAAAGATGGAAACAAGGGACAGAATATGCTGTAACAATAGGTAACAAAGATGGAAACAAGGGACAGAACAAGCTGTAACAATAGGTAACAAAGATGGAAGCAAGGGACAGAACAAGCTGTAACAATAGGTAACAAAGATGGAAGCAAGGGACAGAACAAGCTGTAACAATAGGTAACAAAGATGGAAACAAGGGACAGAATATGCTGTAACAATAGGTAACAAAGATGGAAACAAGGGACAGAATATGCTGTAACAATAGGTAACAAAGATGGAAACAAGGGACAGAACAAGCTGTAACAATAGGTAACAAAGATGGAAGCAAGGGACAGAACAAGCTGTAACAATAGGTAACAAAGATGGAAGCAAGGGACAGAACAAGCTGTAACAATAGGTAACAAAGATGGAAACAAGGGACAGAATATGCTGTAACAATAGGTAACAAAGATGGAAACAAGGGACAGAACAAGCTGTAACAATAGGTAACAAAGATGGAAGCAAGGGACAGAACAAGCTGTAACAATAGGTAACAAAGATGGAAACAAGGGACAGAACAAGCTGTAACAATAGGTAACAATGCTGGAAACAAGGGACAGACATGCTGTAACAATGTTTAGCTGTTTTAACACTTCTATCCCTGACAACGGCCAATGGCACAACTGATGAACAGGTCGCGGAGATGGTTAAGCGTCTCCGCTAGCAGTCAAGACACATGATGGTGATAGCCTTCCACTGATCCACAACTAGGTCATTTAACTTCCCTATACGATCCGGCCCGGCATGGATCCTACCCGGTCACATAGCACAAGATATCAATACGTTTCTGGCTGCATGACGTCATATTGGTCATCTGTTCTTACTGTCAGAGGGCAACTGAGACACGAGTCAGGCACACTATACTGACCAGGGGGAACTGAGACACGAGTTAGTCACAACATACTGACCAGGGAGGACTGAGACACGAGTCAGGCACAACATACTGACCAGGGGGGACTGAGACACGAGTCAGGCACAACATACTGACCAGGGGGGACTGAGACACGAGTCAGGCACAACATACTGACCAGGGGGGACTGAGACACGAGTCAGGCACAACATACTGACCAGGGAGGACTGAGACACGAGTCCAGTCAGGCACACCATACTGACCGGGGGGACTGAGACACGAGTCAGGCACAACATACTGACCAGGGGGAACTGAGACACGAGTCAGGCACACCATACTGACCAGGGGGAACTGAGACACGAGTCAGGCACAACATACTGACCAGGGGGGGGCTGAGACAAGAGTCAGGCACAACATACTAACCAGGGGGGACTGAGACACGAGTCAGGCACAACATACTCCACAAATGTGAGAATATATTAACTCCACCAATGTGAGAAGAAATTAACTCCACCAATGTGAGAAGATATTAACTCCACCAATGTGAGAAGATATTAACTCCACCAATGTGAGAGGATATTAACTCCACCAATGTGAGAAGAAATTAACTCCACCAATGTGAGAAGATATTAACTCCACCAATGTGAGAACATGAAAGGCCTCCCCTTTCCCTCCCCTCGAGACAACACACAACAGATCAGTTGTTACGTAGCTAAATCCCTTTCAACAAGCCAGCACACAATAGATCAGATTTGTAGAAATCAGGTAAACGTTCAGATCTGTAGATATATCTCACCAACAGACCACAATATAGCTCAGATCTGTAGTAAGCACGTAATCGTTCCGATGTTCGATCTGTCTGTAAGCTTTCAGCACCACACCAGCTGATCACATGTAGTCACGACGCACCGGGATAAAGCACATTAGAACACGTTCTATATATTATGATATCAACCATTTGGAAGTAGCCATCTATTCGTACCTTCAAATGAGAAGGACAGCAGCCAGAATCATCGTCCACCTTGCTTGAAGTTGTTACCTTCCATCCAACACACTACACGAACTCTGAATCCCCGCTAGCAACACCACTGCCCTATCTTTAGCACGGTAGTTCAATGAAACCTAAGCACAACACATTCCACTGTAACTCTAGCCAGTCGTGCAGTCGGGCTGGCACACAAACACTCGTCTCTGACGCGCGACTACACCACCAATGACTCATAGTTGCAAACGTTTGAAAGACAAATATTGAAAACAGCTGACTGCCAGGAGTCAATGACAGCTACTAACTAGATGACGCCAGCTTGTGAATGAAAAGTGTGCACGCAGTGTTCCTTCTACCTGTCTCTGCCACCTGCCGGCACACACCAGTCGCCTGTTCCAGTACGCACCTAACAAACAACGTTTCTGAACGTCCTAGCCAATGTGCTCATGTTTGTATGACTTCACATACGTATTTCCGTGCAGACAAAAAGGACATAGAAATGGCCTGAAAGCAGCTCGGATGTCAACTGACGGCCATAAATAATCACCACAGCTTGACACATTAAACTATCTTTTGTGGGGTAGAACAAATGATGATTGGACTTTCAGTAGACTAGTCACAACTACACGCTCTATGTATCAGTTTACCTGGGCGATCGCACAAGCTAGGCACACCTTCGTGGAACAGATGGCCAATGACACACAAGGACTCAACACAACCTGTGCAGCTATCAGTTGTACAATAATGATGTTGGCCAAGAGATGTCCCACCGATACGTCCCTCCCCTCTTCTCTGGCTAGCATGTTTGCGCGCGTGCGCGCGTGCGCACACACACAATACCGGTACACACCAGAACACACACACACCCAAACACACACATACCCGTACATATTCACACATACATCCGAACACACACACCCAAACACACACACAACCACACCCGAACACACACCCACCCGAACACACTGACACCCGAACACCACACACACCCGAACAACACACATACACCCAAACAACACACACATACATCCAAACAACACACACACCCAAACAACACACACACATAAACAACACACACACCCGAACAACACACACACACACCCGAACAACACACACACACACCCGAACAACACACACACACACCCGAACAACATACACACATGCCCGAACACAGACACCCGAACAACACAAACATACACACCAGAACACAAACATCCAAACACACGCATACCCGTACACACACACCCAAACACACACACAACCACACCCGAACACACACCCACCCGAACACACTGACACCCGAACACCACACACACACACCCGAACAACACACACATACACACACACCCGAACAACACACACACGCCCGAACACACACACACCCGAACACACACACACAGCACAAAGATTAACCACATTCGTGTTATAATGACAACAGTCATGTTTTATTGAGACAAGATATTGAACAATGAATTGTGTCAGACAACTGGCATCCAGTAAGTCAGTGATACAAGGTGGGGCGTCCTGCCACTAGTTAATGTCCGACGGGATCTTTGTGTATGACAAGGTTAACAATACCACCATAGCCCTACAGAGAGCATGTCGTAAGAGGCGACTAGCTGTGTGACATGGCATAACACCTGCCATAGTTAGGTGGTTTGTTACGAGCAGCATAGATGGCGCCTAACAGGCTGCGGGTCTTCTTTGCTCTAGTTTTTGAGTCTATTAAGATAGACTCACACATCGGTTAATTACCCTACGCGACCCTTGTCCCAACGTAGCGGAGAAATAAGCTGCTCGAGCCTAGCCCGCTAAGCAGGATGTCCTCTTCCCACCTACATCCAGCTCATACCAGAGCTGGGACATGCACAGGGGCATCTGCCACTGTAGAAGTACAGGTCGACTAGGTGGGACATGCACAGGGGCATCTGCCACTGTAGAAGTACAGGTCGACTAGGTGGGACATGCACAGGGGCATCTGCCACTGTAGAAGTACAGGTCGACTAGGTGGGACATGCACAGGGGCATCTGCCACTGTAGAAGTACAGGTCGACTAGGTGGGACATGCACAGGGGCATCTGCCACTGTAGAAGTACAGGTCGACTAGGAACTATGACGAGACACTTGCTAGCACCCATAGACGATACGTCTGTACACAGGTCCGCTGTATGTGTAAGCCGCCTGTCAGAAATCCGTGCACACTAGAAAGGGACGTAACCACATATTTCTCACGTTAAGGAAAACTATTAACAAGCTGGCTGCCTCCCTTATTGCAAGCGCTTCCTTCGTTCGTTCTCAATCTCCTGCTACCAAGGTTGATATCTGACCTTGACGCTCATCCAAAAGTTACTCTCACATACACACATGAGACACCTTACACTCACAGACACACATGAGATACCTTACTCTCACATACACACATGAGACACCTTACTCTCACATACACACATGAGACACCTTACTCTCACATACACACATGAGACACCTTACACTCACAGACACACATGAGATACCTTACTCTCACATACACACATGAGACACCTTACACTCACATACACACATGAGATACCTTACTCTCACATACACACATGAGACACCTTACTCTCACATACACACATGAGACACCTTACTCTCACATACACACATGAGACACCTTACTCTCACATACACACATGAGACACCTTACTCTCACATACACACATGAGAAACCTTACACTCACAGACACACATGAGACACCTTACACTCACAGACACACATGAGACACCTTACACTCACATACACACATGAGACACCTTACTCTCACATACACACATGAGACACCTTACTCTCACATACACACATGAGAAACCTTACACTCACATACACACATGAGACACCTTACACTCACATACACACATGAGATACCTTACTCTCACAGACACACTGAGACACCTTACTCTCACATACACACATGAAGATACCTAATTCTCACAGACACACATGAGACACCTTACTCTCACAGACACACATGAGATACCTTACTCTCACAGACACACGTGAGATACCTTACTCTCACAGACACACATGAGATACCTTACTCTCTCAGACACCTTACTCCTCACAGACACATCTTACTCTCACAGACACACCTCACTCTCACAGACACACCTGAGACACCTTGTTACCTGTCTGTTACTCTCAGACATGAGTGACCAGACTCCCAACAGTCTCCATCAAAGCCATGTACACAAGTGATGTCATTAATCTCCATCAAATCCATGTACACAAGTGATGTCATTAATCTCCATCAAAGCCATGTACACAAGTGATGTCATTAATCTCCATCAAATCCATGTACACAAGTGATGTCATTAATCTCCATCAAATCCATGTACACAAGTGATGTCATTAATCTCCATCAAATCCATGTACACAAGTGATGTCATTAATCTCCATCAAATCCATGTACCCAAGTGATGTCATTAATCTCCATCAAATCCATGTACACAAGTGATGTCATTAATCTCCATCAAATCCATGTACACAAGTGATGTCATTAATCTCCATCAAATCCATGTACACAAGTGATGTCATTAATCTCCATCAAATCCATGTACACAAGTGATGTCATTAATCTCCATCAAATCCATGTACACAAGTGATGTCATTAATCTCCATCAAATCCATGTACACAAGTGATGTCATTAATCTCCATCAAATCCATGTACACAAGTGATGTCATTAATCTCTCAGCAGCTCTCCAACGACCCGTTGCCTTGAACTTCACTATTAATCAATCTCTACACTCTTTCTGTGGTGGTGGCACGTGGTCCTTCTCAGGTGGTGGTGGCATGTGGTCCCTCTCAGGTGGTGGTGGCATGTGGTCCCTCTCTGGTGGTGGCACGTGGTCCCTCTCAGGTGGTGGTGGCATGTGGTCCCTCTCAGGTGGTGGCACGTGGTCCCTCTCAGGTGGTGGCATGTGGTCCCTCTCAGGTGGTGGCATGTGGTCCCTCTCAGGTGGTGGCATGTGGTCCCTCTCAGGTGGTGGTGGCATGTGGTCCCTCTCAGGTGGTGGTGGCATGTGGTCCCTCTCAGGTGGTGGTGGCATGTGGTCCCTCTCAGGTGGTGGTGGCATGTGGTCCCTCTCAGGTGGTGGCATGTGGTCCCTCTCAGGTGGTGGTGGCATGTGGTCCCTCTCAGGTGGTGGTGGCATGTGGTCCCTCTCAGGTGGTGGTTGCATGTGGTCCCTCTCAGGTGGTGGCATGTGGTCCCTCTCAGGTGGTGGTGGCATGTGGTCCCTCTCAGGTGGTCGTGGCACGAGGTCCCTCTCAGGAACACCACCTTCAGAGACTTGCCACATCCTGGGCCTGTTCTGGAAGAAAGACAAACAAGGACTGTAGGACTCACATACAGTTATACGAGTGGTCCTCGATCAATCAGACCATGTGACGCACAATGCTCTAAGACTTCTAATGTTCCCTAATTTCAACAAAGACAGAAATTATGACTTAAGTCATGCCCTGATCACACAATAACTGATCATTCCATACAATTAATTAATGTTACATAAGACCTGGTTACATGATTTGTCAATAACAATAGGGTGACACATCGGCCTGACATCTTATCACAGTACAGTAGGGCTCCTCAATATTACAGTAGGGCCCCTCAGTGTTACAATAGGACCTCTCAATGTTAGAGTATGTAGGGCCTATCAATGTTACAGTACAGTAGGGCCCCTCAATGTTACACTACAGTAGGGCTTCTCAATGTTACACTACAGTAGGGCCTCTCAATGTTACACTACAGTAGGGCCTCTCAATGTTACACTAGGGCCCCTCAATGTTACACTACAGTAGTGCCTCTCAATATTACAGTATGGCCCCTCAGTGTTACAGTACAGTAGGCCCTCTCAATGTTAGAGTATGTAGGGCCTATAAATTTTACAGTACAGTAGGGCCCCTCAGTGTTACAGTACAGTAGAGCCTCTCAATGTTACAGTACAGTAGGACCCCTCAATGTTACAGTACAGTAGGGCCTCTCAATGTTACAGTAGGACCTCTTAATGTTACAGAAGGGCCCCTCAATGTTACAGTACAGTAGAGCCTCTCAATGTTACAGTACAGTATGACCTCTCAATCTTACAGTAGGGCCTCTCAATGTTACAGTACAGTATGGCCTATTAATGTCACAGTAGGGCCCATCAATTTTACAGTAGGGCCATTCAATGTTACAGTAGGACCCATCAATATTACAGTTGGGCATCTCAATGTTACAGTAGGACCTCTCAATGTTACAGTGGGACCTCTCAATGTTACAGTAGGACGTCTCAATGGTACAGTAGGACCTCTCAGTGTTACAGTAGGGCCTATCAATGTTACAGTAGGACCTCTAAATGTTACAATAGGACCTCTCAATGTTACAGTACAGTAGGGCCTCTCAATGTTGGAGTAGTGCCCCTTAATGTTACAGTAGGGCCTATCAATGTTACAGTAGGGCATCTCAATGTTACAGTAGGACCTTTCAATGTTACAGTAGGACCTCTCAATGTGACAGTAGGGCCTATCAATGTTCCAGTAGGACCTCTCAATGTTACAGTAGGACCTCTCAATGTTACAGTAGGACCTCTCAATGTTACAGTAGGACCCCTCAATGTTACAGTAGGACCTCTCAATGTTACAGTAGGACCAGTGTTGAAGGAAATGTAAAGTGTTACACAACTCAAGTCAACAGTTTTATATGTAGAATGTCACACCAGACAAATTGACAGTTTTAAGAAAATTGAAAACAGTACATCATTTTAAAGACAACCATTTATTGATGAAAGCAGTCTCCATGATCTGTCTGATGAAAGCAGTCTCTGTCTGATGAAAGTAGTCTCTGTGATGAAAGCAGTCTCTGTCTGATGAAAGCAGTCTCCATGATCTGTCTGATGAAAGCAGTCTCCATGATCTGTCTGATGAAAGCAGTCTCTGTCTGATGAAAGTAGTCTCTGTGATGAAAGCAGTCTCTGTCTGATGAAAGCAGTGTCCGTCTGATGAAAGCAGTCTCTGTCTGATGAAAGCAGTCTGTCTGATGAAAGCAGTCTCAGTGAGCTGTCTGATGAAAGCAGTCTCCGTGAGCTGTCTGATGAAAGCAGTCTCCGTGAGCTGTCTGATGAAAGCAGTCTTTGTCTAATGAAAGCAGTCTCTGTCTGATGAAAGCTGTATCCGTGAGCTGTCTGATGAAAGCAGTCTGTCTGAAGAAAGCAGTCTCCGTGAGCTGTCTGATGAAAGCAGTCTCTGTGAGCTGTCTGATGCAGTCTCTGTGAGCTGTCTGATGAAAGCAGTCTCTGTCTGATGAAAACAGTCTCTGTCTGATGAAAGCAGTCACCGTGAGCTGTCTGATGAAAGCAGTCTCAGTGAGCTATCTGATGAAAGCAGTCTCCGTGAGCTGTCCTGTCTGATGAAAGCAGTCTCTGTGAGCTGTCTGATGAAAGCAGTCTCCGTGAGCTGTCTGATGAAAACAGTCTCTGTCTGATGAAAGCAGTCTCTGTGAGCTGTCTGATGAAAGCAGTCTCTGTGAGCTGTCTGATGAAAGCAGTCTCTGTCTGATGAAAGCAATCTCCGTGAGCTATCTCATGAAAGCAGTCTCCGTGAACTGTCTGATGATGAAAGCAGTCTCCGCGAGCTATCTGATGAAAGCAGTCTCCGTGAGCTATCTTATGAAAGCAGTCTGTCTGATGAAAGCAGTATGTCTGATGAAAGCAGTCTGTCTGATGAAAGCAGTCTGTCTGATGAAAGCAGTCTGTCTGATGAAAGCAGTCTCCGTGAGCTGTCTGATGAAAGCAGTCTCCGTGAGCTATCTGATGAAAGCAGTCTCCGTGAGCTATCTGATGAAAGCAGTCTCCGTGAGCTATCTGATGAAAGCAGTCTCCGTGAGCTATCTGATGAAAGCAGTCTGTCTGATGAAAGCAGTCTGTCTGATGAAAGCAGTCTGTCTGATGAAAGCAGTCTGTCTGATGAAAGCAGTCTATCTGATGAAAGCAGTCTGTCTGATGAAAGCAGTCTCTGTGAGCTGTCTGATGAAAGCAGCCTGTCTGATGAAGAAAGCAGTCTGTCTGATGAAAGCAGTCTCTGTCTGATGAAAGCAGTCTCTGTCTGATGAAAGCAGTCTCTGTGAGCTGTCTGATGAAAGCAGTCTCTGTGAGCTGTCTGATGAAAGCAGTCTCTGTGAGCTGTCTGATGAAAGCAGTCTCTGTGAGCTGTCTGATGAAAGCAGTCTCCGTGAGCTTTCTGATAAAAGTAGTCTCTGTGAGCTGTCTGATGAAAGCAGTCTCCGTGAGCTGTCTGATGAAAGCAGTCTCTGTGAGCTGTCTGATGAAAGCAGTCTCTGTGAGCTGTCTGATAAAAGTAGTCTCTGTGAGCTGTCTGATGAAAGCAGTCTCCGTGAGCTGTCTGATGAAAGCAGTCTCCGTGAGCTGTCTGATGAAAGCAGTCTCTGTGAGCTGTCTGATGAAAGCAGTCTGTCTGATGAAAGCAGTCTCCGTGAGCTGTCTGATGAAAGCAGTCTCCGTGAGCTGTCTGATGAAAGCAGTCTCCGTGAGCTGTCTGATGAAAGCAGTCTCTGTGAGCTGTCTGATGAAAGCAGTCTGTCTGATGAAAGCAGTCTCCGTGAGCTGTCTGATGAAAGCAGTCTCTGTGAGCTGTCTGATGAAAGCAGTCTCCATGAGCTGTCTGATGAAAGCAGTCTCTGTGAGCTGTCTGATGAAAGCAGTCTGTCTGATGAAAGCAGTCTCCGTGAGCTGTCTGATAAAAGTAGTCTCCGTGAGCTGTCTGATGAAAGCAATCTCTGTGAGCTGTCTGATGAAAGCAGTCTCCATGAGTTGTCTGATAAAAGTAGTCTCCATGAGCTGTCTGATGTCATAGAAAGTGGTGGATGCACTAGGCAGCAGATAGTCGGGAGTGGACGGACAACTCTTCTATAGTTTAGTCATTTGGTTGTTCAAGAAGAGTAAACAATGTCAGACTTGACATGACAGCTTAGTCACAAACAAACTGCTTTGGCTGTTGGTTTAAGATTCGGATGACAATATTTGAAGGTAAACTGTCTGCAATCTATATGTTTTTAACTTTTGTCTGGTGTTTCAATGTCTCAATTTTGTTTGGACTTTTTAGGTCCAGGTCTGAATTTTGTCTGGTTATTTTAGGTCAAGGTCTGAATTTTGTCTGGTTATTTTAGATCAATGTCTGAATTCTGTCTGGTTATTTTAGGTCAAGGTCTGAATTTTGTCTGGATTTTTTAGGTCTAGGTCTGAATTTGATCTTATGTTTTTAGGTCTAGTTCACAATATTGTCTAGTGTTTTTGCATCTGGGTCTGAATTTTGTCTGGTGTTTCTAAGGTCTCAATTTTATCTGATGTATTTAAGTCTAGGTCTCAATTTTGTCCTGGTGTTTTTGGGTCTGAATTTTGTCTGGTGTTTTTAGGTCAAGGTTTAAATTTTGTCTGGTGTTTTTAGGTCAAGGTTTAAATTTTGTCTGGTGTTTTTAGGTCAAGGTTTAAATTTTGTCTGGTGTTTTTAGGTCAAAGTTTAAATTTTGTCTGTTGTTTTTAGGTCTAGGTCTAAATTTTGTCTGGTGTTTTTAGGTCTAGGTCTAAATTTTGTCTGGTATTTTTGGGTCTACATTTTGTATGGTGTTTTTGTGGTCTAGGTCTTAATTGTGCCTGGCGTTTTTAAGCTCTCAATTTTGTCTGGTGTTTTTAGATCTAGGTCTAAATTTTGTCTGGTGTTTTTATGTCTAGGTCACAATTATGTCTGGTGTTTTGGGGTTTGAATTTGGTTTTTGTTTTTAGTTCTCAATTTTGTCTGGTGTTTTGGGGTCTGAATTTTGTCTGGCGTTTTTAGGTCTAGGTCTGAATTTTGTCTGGTGTTTTTTAGTTTGAATTTTGTTTGGTGTTTTTAGGTCTCTAAATTTTGTCTGATGTTTTGGGATCTGAATATTGTCTGGTGTTTTGGGGTTTGAATTTTGTTTGGTGTTTTTAGGTCTTTAAATTTTGTCTGGTGTTTTAGGGTCTGAATTTTGTCTGGTGTTTTAGGGTCTGAATTTTGTCTGGTGTTTTGGAGTCTGAATTTTGTCTGGTGTATTTGGTTCTAGGTCTAAATTGTGTCTTGTGTCTCTAGATCTATGTCTAAATTGTGTCTGTTGTCTTTAGATCTAGGTCTATTGTGTTCACAGCAGGCTCTGAGTACCAGGCTGGTTGAAGTACTTGCATCTCATAGCAAAAGTACTGGTTTCAGGTACTTGAGTTCAATTCCCAGTCACATGTCACTCAGGTGAACTTTGTCCTTACGATTTAGTGGGATGGGGATGGGGGGGGAGTGACTTGGGCAGAAACCCCAGGGTAGCATTAGGGCCCAACTGTACATTCATGTTACCACAACAATTAACAGCGTGCACAGCAGTGACTTACCATGGAGTAGCTTGCCTGGTACAAGAAGAAAACAGACTGGAGGCCAGGTCAAACTATAGACTGTAACCTGCCTAGGTAGAGTTCGGTACACAGCAAGCACGAGACGAGTTAGCGAGCATCAAACAAGCATTCTGGGATACGTGACGGCAATTCTTCAAACCAAGTTTTCATATTTTATGCACGTAGCAAAATGTGAAAACATGACATACAGAGCAAGCTAGTTATACGTACGATTCATATACATATGTGTATGTGTTAGATCGATGCACAACAGTAACATTCACTTAGGATTGTGCACATATATAAATGATGTTACAAGTGTAAGGCATAACGCTGAGTTTTCGTGCTGGCAGGTTTCAGTCATTGGGGTAGGGACCCGACAGAAATTCATGATGTACACATGTACAACCTAACAAGCCCACGATGACATACGGGCATCAACAGAACCGAAACCCTGAGGATTAATCCCTTAAGAAGCAAACAACATGACCTTACGCCCACCTAGAGGTCTAGAAGTACAAACAGCATAGGTATCAGACCTTGAGATAGTAGTGTAAGAGGGTTTGAGTTCAAACCCTGACCTAGTAGTATAAATGGGTCAGAGTTCAAACCCTGACCTAATAGTATAAATGGGTCAGAGTTCAAACCCTGACCTAGTAGTATAAATGGGTCATAGTTCAAATGTTGACCTAGTAGTACAAGACTGGCAGAGTACAAAACCTTAGCATAAACATAAATGCATAAACAATGAAGATAAGTCTTCATCAGAGACAAGGAATAATAGAAAGCCATCAACAAAAATATATTTCTTGGCTTTGTTCTTCTGAATAAAAGGGAAAATAAATGTGTTCACTCTAAAGTTCCTTGTGTCAGTTCTAGACAAATGTGTTCGGTCTTTAGTTCCCTGTGTCAGTTCTAGACAAATGTGTTCACTCTATAGTTCCCTGTGTCAGTTCTAGAGAAATGGGTTCACTCTATAGTTCACTGTGTCAGTTCTAGACAAATGGATTCACTCTATAGTTCCCTGTGTCAGTTCTAGAGAAATGGGTTCACTCTATAGTTCCCTGTGTCAGTTCTAGACAAATGTGTTCGCTCTATAGTTCCCTGTGTCAGTTCTAGACAAGGCAATGTTCTAGAGTTCTCTCAATCGTATTTCATATAAACAAAGGCTGTTGTGCACATAATGGTTTGAGTTGAAGAGCCTCCAACCTGTAAAGGGTTTGAGGGATATGTTTAACAACATAATGTCACATATTTCTGTGATAGGGGCAAGAAAATGGCAATTCTCTTATATAGGAGACAAGCATGGACAGATATGTTACAATGTAGATAAATTATCTTGTTTTGGTTGTACACATTGTACACTTGGTGTGTTCAGTATTCGTGACTGAGAGTTCGCATTGTATACTTGCTATGTTCGGTATTAGTGACAGAGTTCGCATTGTACACTTGGTATGTTCGGTATTCGTGACTGAGAGTTCGCATTGTACACTTGCTATGTTCGGTATTAGTGACAGAGTTCGCATTGTACACTTGGTATGTTCGGTATTCGTGACTGAGAGTTCGCATTGTATACTTGCTATGTTCGGTATTAGTGACAGAGTTCGCATTGTACACTTGGTATGTTCGGTATTCGTGACTGAGAGTTCGCATTGTACACTTGCTATGTTCGGTATTCGTGACTGAGAGTTCGCATTGTACACTTGCTATGTTCGGTATTCGTGACTGAGAGTTCGCATTGTACACTTGCTATGTTCGGTATTCGTGACTGAGAGTTTGCATTGTACACTTGCTATGTTCGGTATTCGTGACTGAGAGTTCGCATTGTACACTTGCTATGTTCGGTATTCGTGACTGAGAGTTCGCATTGTACACTTGCTATGTTCGGTATTCGTGACTGAGAGTTTGCATTGTACACTTGCTATGTTCGGTATTCGTGACTGAGAGTTCGCATTGTACACTTGCTATGTTCGGTATTCGTGACTCAGAGTTCGCATTGTACACTTGCTATGTTCGGTATTCGTGACTCAGAGTTCGCATTGTACACTTGCTATGTTCGGGCTTCATGACACAGTGCAGCAATCAGAACAATGACAACATGCATGCAAATGACATATTGATGACATGTGTGGTAAGCAAGATACATGAGTGTCAGACACGGATTAGTCCTCATACACATGTCACATACAACGAGCGTTAAATGCATGTATTCCCCAAGTAAATATGAGACAAGGGCATATGTCTCCAGGCATTCACCGCACGTCATCTTGAATTTCTGAACAGGCAATCACAACATCACAGCTGTAATAAAGAAATGCACATGTCTGCTCACAGACAGGCAGGAACACAACCAGGGTTTTTATCCTCAGTATTAGCATTAGATGTGCTGGGCACAATGTGCAGATGTGGGGGGAGGGGCTGGGAGATTATTTAGAACAATCGCCTTGTCAATCACCCCCCCCCCCTTTTCCACCTCCTCCCTCCCCAACAATCCTGCTGAATAAAATTGAAATGACAAACAGCGTATTTGGTTGTGGAGCTTGTGTTTGACCTACAGCAGCCCAGGCATATGGTGGCTCCATTCACACACAGGGGGAAGGACATGTGCTGGGGTTAGTGTGGGGATAGGGTTGAAAAGGGATGTGAGGCAAGGGGGTGGGGGCAAGGGGGTGGAGGCAAGGGTGTGGGGACAAGGGAGGTGGGGGCAAGGGGGTGGGGCATGTTCTGGGGTTACTGTGGGGGATAGGGTTGAAAGGGGGTGTGAGGCAAGGGGGTGGGGGCCAAGGGGGTGGAGGCAAGGGGTGGGGCAAAAGGGCGGGGCAAGAATAATTGGGAAAGGGGGTGGGGGAAGGGGACAAGGGAGGTGGGGGCAAGGAGGGTGTGACAAGGAGGATGGGGCAAGGGAGGTGGGGGACAAGGGAGGTGTGGACAAGGGAGGTGGGGCAAGGAGGGAGGGGAGCAATAGTGGGAGAGTGTCATGCACTTTGACACTGATAACCCCAGATTGATGCGAGGGTCAGCATCTACCACCTTACAAGAGACAACTTGCAATCAGCTACTGGAAACTTCATTTCTAAAACAGCCAGAGCTAAGATGTGACTTAATGATAGGTGCCCCAGTCAAACCATGCATCATCCTCACCAGGACACACATGCTCATGTCCGCTGACAGCATGATGCTGAAGTTCGTGGAAGATCTGTCGGAAATCACATGACTTGTACTGACACACAACTTACCTCCTCGTCCAGCGTGTTCCTGCTGCCCAGAGTGTCCGTGCTCTTCCTCAGTAGTACACTCTTAGACAGACGGTTGCAGAGGCTGACCACTCTCATGGATTGCTGATGGACAAGACCACATGGTATGAACATCTGACAACATCATTATCATGGTTGTCTCTCCAACCACTTTTGGTGGCTGTCTTCAAATATAACACTGTGTCTTACCAAGGCCCAACAAGGGAAGTGGAGAATAGTAACACTGTAACATGTCTGTCAGAGGTGACTGCTACAGAGAATTGTGCGTGGAACCATCTACAGCCATCCTGTATAATCTTGAAGCCACGGCAACACTTTGTGGTAGAAGAGGAGTGAAGAGGTCGAGCTATGGCCAATTTCATCATCACAACACTCTAACATACAGTACACCAACACACTAACATACAGTACCCCAACACTATAACATTCAGTACCCCAACACTCTAACATACAGTATCCTAACATACAGTACCCCAACACTCTAACACACAGTACACCAACACTCTAACATACAGTATCCTAACATACAGTACACCAACACTCTAACATACAGTATCCTAACATACAGTACCCCAACACTCTAACACACAGTACACCAACACTCTAACATACAGTATCCTAACATACAGTACCCCAACACTCTTAACATACAGTACACCAACACACTAACATACAATACACCAACACACTAACATACAGTACCGCAACACACTAACATACAGTACCCCAACACTCTAACATGCAATGCACCAACACTCTAACATACAGTATCCTAACATACAGTACACCAACACTCTAACATACAGTATCCTAACATACAGTACCCCAACACTCTAACACACAGTACACCAACACTCTAACATACAGTATCCTAACATACAGTACCCCAACACTCTTAACATACAGTACCGCAACACACTAACATACAGTACCCCAACACTCTAACATGCAATGCACCAACACACTAACATACAGTACCCCAACACTCTAACGTGCAATGCACCAACACACTAACATACAGTACCCCAACACTCTAACATACAGTATTGCACATGAACTGTAAGAAGATATATATCGGCCACATTCAAAGAATGGTCCAGCCAAGATGACTTCAAGGAAAAGACAAACAGCCCTCTCAAACAATAGACACTCAAACAATAGACAAGAGAGGCATGTGATTGGCACTCTGAGAAGTTGAGAACCCATCTGTCTATCCATGCGACCACACCAAATGGACCTAGATTGACACAGACATCTTAAGACAAGACTACAGCTATAAAACATGGACCTACATTGACACAAACATCTTAAGACAAGACTACAGCTATAAAACATGGACCTACATTGACACAAACATCTTAAGACAAGACTACAGCTATGAAACATGGACCTACATTGACACAGACATCTTAAGACAAGACTACAGCTATAAAACATGGACCTACATTGACACAAACATCTTAAGACAAGACTACAGCTATAAAACATGGACCTACATTGACACAAACATCTTAAGACAAGACTACAGCTATAAAACATGGACCTACATTGACACAAACATCTTAAGACAAGACTAAAGCTATGAAACATGGACCTACATTGACACAAACATCTTAAGACAAGACTACAGCTATAAAACATGGACCTACATTGACACAAACATCTTAAGACAAGACTACAGCTATGAAACATGGACCTACATTGACACAAACATCTTAAGACAAGACTACAGCTATAAAACATGGACCTACATTGACACAAACATCTTAAGACAATACAGCTATAAAACATGGACCTACTTTGACACAAACATCTTAAGACAATACAGCTATAAAACATGGCCCTACATTGACACAGACATCTTAAGACAAGACTACAGCTATAAAACATGGACCTACATTGACACAAACATCTTAAGACAATACAGCTATAAAACATGGACCTACATTGACACAGACATCTTAAGACAAGACTACAGCTATAAAACATGGACCTACATTGACACAGACATCTTAAGACAAGACTACAGCTATAAAACATGGACCTACATTGACACAGACATCTTAAGACAAGACTACAGCTATAAAACATGGACCTACATTGACACAGACATCTTAAGACAAGACTACAGATATAAAACATGGACCTACATTGACACAGACGCACTAGTTGATGTATATTCACAGTGCTCATCAATTTCTTCTCATTTCACATGTTTCACCATTTTCTTTAGGATTCACATGTTTCACCATTTTCTTTAGGATTCACATGTTTCACCATTTTCTTTAGGATTCACATGTTTCACCATTTTCTTTAGGATTAACATGTTTCACCATTTTCTTTAGGATTCACATGTTTTACCATTTTCTTTAGGATTAACATGTTTCACCATTTTCTTTAGGATTAACATGTTTCGCCATTTTCTTTAGGATTAACATGTTTCACCATTTTCTTTAGGATTCACATGTTTCACCATTTTCTTTAGGATTAACATGTTTCACCATTTTCTTTAGGATTAACATGTT
Source organism: Ariolimax columbianus (assembly GCA_036924085.1). NCBI lineage: Eukaryota > Metazoa > Mollusca > Gastropoda > Stylommatophora > Arionidae > Ariolimax > Ariolimax columbianus. Next base: position 60,601 of record JAVGWX010000152.1, read on the forward strand.
TCAGCATTTTCTTTAGGATTCACATGTTTCACCATTTTCTTTAGGATTAACATGTTTCAGCATTTTCTTTAGGATTCACATGTTTCACCTTGTCCTCAATAATTCACATTTTTCACCTTGTCCCCTATAATTCACATGTTCAACCATTTCGATTAAGATTCACACATTTCACCATTTCTTCTATAATTCACATGTTCAACCATTTCGATTAAGATTCACACATTTCACCATTTCTTCTATAATTCACATGTTCAACGATTTCCTCTTGGATTCACATGTTTCACCATTTCCTCAATAATTTACATGTTTCACTGTGTCCTCAATAATTCACATGTTTAACCATTTCTTCTAGGATTCACACGTTTCACCATTTCCTCTAGGATTCACACGTTTCACCATTTTCTCTAGGATTCAGACGTTTCACAATTTCCTCAATAATTCACATGTTTCAAGTTATCCTCAATAATTCACATGTTTAACCATTTCCTCTAGGATTCACACGTTTTCATAGTTGCGGCCATGGCTGACATCCATAGTGAGGTACTGTCTTCAGTTTAGCTGGGTTTGAGCTACATTTCAAAGGCTTTTATCTAGAATACAAGTATTCCAATGTGATGTGGATAGGATGTGGATAGGATGTGGTCCAATGTGGGGTGAAAGAAGGTGGAGCAGAAGTGCACCATGCTGGTGTGGAAGTGGACCAGCCTAAAGTGAAAGTGGACCGTACTAGAGTTGAAGTAGACCAGCCTGGAGTAGGCATGCTAACACCACTATTCCAAGGGCCCACAAAGAGTACCACGTCTATCCCAAGGGCCCACAAAGAGTACCACGTCCATCCCAAGAGCCCATAAAGAACACTGCCCTCATCCCAAGGGCTAATAAGAAGCACCACTCTCATTCCAAAAGTCCACTAAGATCACCACACTACATCTCATAGGTCCACTAAGATCACCCCACAACATCTCAGGGGTCCATTAAGATCACCCCACTACATCTCAGGGGTCCACTAAGATCACCCCACTACATCTCATAGGTCCACTAAGATCACCACACACCCATCTCAGGGGTCCACTAAGATCACCCCACTACATCTCAGGGGTCCACTAAGATCATCCCACTACATCTCATAGGTCCACTAAGATCACCACACTACATCTCAGGGGTCCACTAAGATCACCCCACTACATCTCAGGGGTCCACTAAGATCACCACACACCCATCTCAGGGATCCACTAAGATCACCACACACCCATCTCAGGGGTCCACTAAGATCACCCCACTACATCTCAGAGGTCCACTAAGATCACCACACTACATCTCACGGGTCCACTAAGATCACCCCACTACATCTCAGAGGTCCACTAAGATCACCCTACACCCATCTCAGGGGTCCACTAAGATCACCCCACTACATCTCAGGGGTCCACTAAGATCACCCCACTACATCTCAGGGGTCGACTAATATCACCACATTACATCTCAGGGGTCCACTAAGATCACCCCACTACATCTCATAGGTCCACTAAGATCACCACACACCCATCTCATAGGTCCACTAAGATCACCACACACCCATCTCAGGGGTCCACTAAGATCACCCCACTACATCTCAGGGGTCCACTAAGATCACCCCACTACATCTAAGGGGTCCACTAAGATCACCCCACTACATCTCATAGGTCCACTAAGATCACCACACACCCATCTCAGGGGTCCACTAAGATCCCCCCACTACATCTCATAGGTCCACTAAGATCACCACACACCCATCTCATAGGTCCACTAAGATCACCACACACCCATCTCAGGGGTCCACTAAGATCACCCCACTACATCTCAGGGGTCCACTAAGATCACCCCACTACATCTAAGGGGTCCACTAAGATCACCCCACTACATCTCATAGGTCCACTAAGATCACCACACACCCATCTCAGGGGTCCACTAATATCACCCCACTACATCTCAGGGGTCCACTAAGATCATCCCACTACATCTCATAGGTCCACTAAGATCACCACACACCCATCTCATAGGTCCACTAAGATCACCACACACCCATCTCAGGGGTCCACTAAGATCACCCCACTACATCTCAGGGGTCCACTAAGATCACCCCACTACATCTAAGGGGTCCACTAAGATCACCCCACTACATCTCATAGGTCCACTAAGATCACCACACACCCATCTCAGGGGTCCACTAAGATCACCCCACTACATCTCAGGGGTCCACTAAGATCATCCCACTACATCTCATAGGTCCACTAAGATCACCCCACTACATCTCAGGGGTCCACTAAGATCACCCCACTACATCTCAGGGGTCCACTAAGATCACCACACACCCATCTCAGGGATCTACTAAGATCACCACACACCCATCTCAGGGGTCCACAAAGATCACCCCACTACATCTCAGAGGTCCACTAAGATCCCCACACTACATCTCAGGGGTCCACTAAGATCACCCCACTACATCTCAGAGGTCCACTAAGATCACCCCACACCCATTTCAGGGGTCCACTAAGATCACCCCACTACATCTGAGGGGTCCACTAAGATCACCCCACTACATCTCAGGGGTCAACTAATATCACCACATTACATCTCAGGGGTCCACTAAGATCACCCCACTACATCTCATAGGTCCACTAAGATCACCACACACCCATCTCATAGGTCCACTAAGATCACCACACACCCATCTCAGGGGTCCACTAAGATCACCCCACTACATCTCAGGGGTCCACTAAGATCACCCCACTACATCTCAGGGGTCCACTAAGATCACCCCACTACATATCATAGGTCCATTAAGATCACCACACACCCATCTCAGGGGTCCACTAAGATCACCCCACACCCATCTCAGGGGTCCACTAAGATCACCCCACTACATCTCAGGGGTCCACTAAGATCACCTCACTACATCTCAGGGGTCCACTAAGATCACCCCACTACATCTCAGGGGTCCACTAAGATCACCCCACACCCATCTCAGGGGTCCACTAAGATCACCCCACTACATCTCAGGGGTCCACTAAGATCACCCCACACCCATCTCAGGGGTCCACTAAGATCACCCCACTACATCTCAGGGGTCCACTAAGATCACCTCACTACATCTCAGGGGTCCACTAAGATCACCCCACTACATCTCAGGGGTCCACTAAGATCACCCCACACCCATCTCAGGGGTCCACTAAGATCACCCTACTACATCTCAGGGGTCCACTAAGATCACCCCACACCCATCTCAGGTGTCCACTAAGATCACCCCACTACATCTCAGGGGTCCACTAAGATCACCCCACTACATCTCAGTAGTCCACTAAGATCACCCCACACCCATCTCAGGGGTCCACTAAGATCACCCCACACCCATCTCAGGGGTCCACTAAGACCACCCCACTACATCTCAGGGGTCCACTAAGATCCCCCCACTACATCTCAGGGGTCCACTAAGATCACCACACACCCATCTCAGGGGTCCACTAAGATCACCACACACCCATCTCAGGGGTCCACTAAGATCACCCCACTACATCTCAGAGGTCCACTAAGATCACCACACTACATCTCAGGGGTCCACTAAGATCACCCCACTATATCTCAGAGGTCCACTAAGATCACCCCCCACCCATCTCAGGGGTCCACTAAGATCACCCCACTACATCTCAGAGGTCCACTAAGATCACCACACTACATCTCAGGGGTCCACTAAGATCACCCCACTACATCTCAGAGGTCTACTAAGATCACCCCACACCCATCTCAGGGGTCCACTAAGATCACCCCACTACATCTCAGGGGTCCACTAAGATCACCCCACTACATCTCAGGGGTCCACAAAGATCACCCCGCACATTCCGTCCACTATGTGAGCCTACCTTCCATCTCTTCCGTGCCATGAAAGCCTTGAAGTTGTCCATGTTAATCACGGCGGACTTTCTCTCCAGTTTCTCATTCTGTTCTCTGGGTCGGATCCAGGGATGGTTCAGACAATCCTCCACCGTGGCACGTTTTCTGCAAACAGTTCATCAACAGATGTGCATGATTGTTACCATTTCCAAACTTATATATTTAACCATTTCTGAACAGATGTGTTTTCAACAATTTCCTAGACAGATGTGTTTTTAATGATTTCTGAATATAGGTGTCTTTAACCGTTCATAGACATGTTTATAAGAATTAATAGACAGACATGCTTTAAACAATCGCTGAAGAGATGTGTTTTTAACATTCCCTGGACAGATGTGTTTTTAACATTCCCTGGATAGATGTGTTTTAAACATTCCCTGGACAGATGTGTTTTTAACATTCCCTGGACAGATATGTTTTTAACATTCAATGGACAGATGTGTTTTTAAGAAATCAGGAAACCAACAAACACTTATCAGACACACAAGCTGTACACAGTTAAGTTCTTCAGTATTAAAATGAGCTAATACTGTGATGTGGAGGTGTCCAATAGATAATTAACAGGCATTGTTGACACAACAAGCAAGGGTATGTGCCAACTATATTCAGTTTATGTAACAAAAAATGTAGCAGTACCCAATTGTTTGACACATGAAGGTCAACATGAGCTCTTAAATACAACCAGCTCTAACACAACAACAGGCAGCTGTTGGATCAGATGGAACATTCCATAGAAGGAATCCATGATGACAGACGGTTCACCCACTATGGAAGTAGTGAACCAAGAAATGGATGGATGGAGGCATACCAGATCAAACTATTATAGAAATCCAGCATGGATCCTTCTAATATTGTTCTCTCCCATTCTGTAATTATGTTCCATATTGGATCTACCCATGTGGATGACTGAACATTTATCTACATTAAACTCCATTTGCCAGCTTACAGACCATTCTCGAATTTTATCTAAATCCGACATCAATATATCCACTTCTGCTTTAGATGAGACACTACTGCATAGTTTTATGTCATCAGCAAATTTTGCAATCATGGATCCCATATCAATGTCCAAATCATTTATATATATCAAGAACAAAATTGGTCCCAAAACCGAGCCCTGTGGCACACCACTTTTCACTTCACTCCACTCAGAGTACTCCTTATTTATGCCCACTGCCTTCTTCCCGTTAAACAATTTTCAATCCATTTGGCAACTTCCCCACCTATTCCAAGTGATTTTAACTTTTGAAATAATCTTTGATGAGGTACTCTATCAAAGGCCTTTGATTATTGATTCTAACAATTTACAGACTATGCTCGTTAAACTCACCGGTCTATAATTTGCTGGATCTGATTGTTTCCCTTTTTGAATAAGGGGATCACTCCTGCATCTTTCCAATCCTGTGGAACAATCCCTTTTGCAAGTGATTGAGAACATAATATAGCCAATGGCTTTGCTAGTTGGTCTCTAATTTCAAACAGCAATTTTGGATGAATACCATCTTGACCTGGACATTTATCCACTTTCAGCCCCTCCAATTTCCTTTGTAATACAGATTGATCTTAATCCCGCTGAATCCATGTCTCTGAAAGATATCTATAGGCTCTGGGATCTTGGAGCAGTCCTCTTTTTTGTAGACTGTACCAAAGTACTGATTGAGCAGATTAGCTGCCTCCCTATTCTCACTTATTATTTTCCCTGTACTGTCTATGAGAGGGCCTACTTTGTCTTTCGTTCTTTGTTTATTTCTAACATAAGAGAAGAAGCTTTTACTGTCAGTCTTGATCCTCTGAGCAAGTTTTTTGTCGGTCTATTTTTGCTGTTTTATTCACTTTCTGGGCTATGTTCTGCTTGTTCAAATATTTTAAATATGTTACTTTTGCTCTGTCTGCCTCTTTATATTTTGTCCCTGCTTTATTTTTAGCCCTTCTACATTTTACTACAAATCTAGTTGTACACTTTTTACAGTGCCAATATTCATATCACAATTATTCTAAACTTCATAAAAGATGTCTTCAATGTTGAGCTGAGAGAAGGGCAAATAGGATTGCCAACAAGGCAATCATAAACAGGACAAATAGGCAATCAATCATACATCGGACAAATAGGCAATCAATCATACATCGGACAAATAGGCAATCAATCATACATCGGACAAATAGGCAATCAATCATACATCTGACAAATAGGCAATCAATCATACATCGGACAAATAGGCAATCAATCATACATCGGACAAATAGGCAATCAATCATACATCGGACAAATAGGCAATCAATCATACATCGGACAAATAGGCAATCAATCATACATCGGACAAATAGATATTTAAAGCCACCACCATGACGTTTGTATAGAATACCCAGAGAGAATCTCTGATGAGCTATCTGACGCTTGAGGTTTGCTCCAACTGTGAAGATGGTTTTAGATGCCTTTCCCTCAAAGGCCCAAAAATGTATTGTTACAGACTCGATGCCCACCCTTCAAGTATTAGAAGATGCTGGACAATGTAGACATAACCGTATCCAAATATCTTTAGACGTTAACCATATTATCACCTCCAATTTCATCAAAATAGTTCTGCAGTGGATCGCTGGACACTCAAACACATCTGGCAATGACAAGGCAGACGGACCAGCAAAGATGGGATCAGGACAAGAACAGACACACACAGCAACAACTTTACAAACAGTCAAACAGCTCATAAGATCAGCAAACAATGAAACTTGGCTGAACAGATGGGTCATGGGAAACATGGGAAGGGAGATCTACAGACATGGCAAGCCCGAGATGGGCCATGGGAAACACGGGAATGGAGATCTACAGACACGGCAAGCCCCAGTCCAAATGACAGTGTAAATCAGCTCACAAGGAAGTATCAGAGCACCATTTCCCTGATAGCAGGCCCAGGTCTCTGACAGAGAACTTTACATCTCCTCACACACTAGTTTTAATAGGCCCAGGTCTCTCACAAAGAACTTTACATCTCCTCACACACTAGTTCTAATAGCAGGCCCAGGTCTCTCACAGAGAACTTTACATCTCCTCACACACTAGTTCTAATAGCAGGCCCAGGTCTCTCACAGAGAACTTTACATCTCCTCACACACTAGTTCTAATAGCAGGCCCAGGTCTCTCACAGAGAACTTTACATCTCCTCACACACTAGTTCTAATAGCAGACCCAGGTCTCTGACAGAGAACTTTACATCTCCACACACACTAGTTCCAATAGCAGGCCCAGGTCTCTGACAGAGAACTCTACATCTCCTCACACACTAGTTCTAATAGCAGGCCCAGGTCTCTCACAGAGAACTTTACATCTCCTCACACATTAGTTATAATAGCAGACCCAGGTCTCTGACAGAGAACTTTACATCTCCTCACACATTAGTTCTAATAGCAGACCCAGGTCTCTCACAGAGAACTTTACATCTCCTCACACACTAGTTCTAATAGCAGACCCAGGTCTCTGACAGAGAACTTTACATCTCCTCACACACTAGTTCTAATAGCAGACCCAGGTCTCTGACAGAGAACTTTACATCTCCTCACACACTAGTTCTAATAGCAGACCCAGGTCTCTGACAGAGAACTTTATCTCTCCTCACACACTAGTTCTAATAGCAGGCCCAGGTCTCTGACAGAGAACTTTACATCTCCTCACACACTAGTTCTAATAGCAGACCCAGGTCTCTCACAGAGAACTTTACATCTCCTCACACACTAGTTCTAATAGCAGGCCCAGGTCTCTCACAGAGAACTTTACATCTCCTCACACACTAGTTCTAATAGCAGGCCCAGGTCTCTCACAGAGAACTTTACATCTCCTCACACACTAGTTCTAATAGCAGACCCAGGTCTCTGACAGAGAACTTTACATCTCCTCACACACTAGTTCTAATAGCAGGCCCAGGTCTCTGACAGAGAACTTTACATCTCCTCACACACTAGTTCTAATAGCAGGCCCAGGTCTCTGACAGAGAACTTTACATCTCCTCACACACTAGTTCTAATAGCAGGCCCAGGTCTCTGACAGAGAACTTTACATCTCCTCACACACTAGTTCTAATAGCAGACCCAGGTCTCTGACAGAGAACTTTACATCTCCTCACACACTAGGTCTAATAGCAGGCCCAGGTCTCTCACAGAGAACTTTACATCTCCTCACACACTAGTTCTAATAGCAGGCCCAGGTCTCTGACAGAGAACTTTACATCTCCTCACACACTAGTTCTAATAGCAGACCCAGGTCTCTGACAGAGAACTTTACATCTCCTCACACACTAGTTCTAATAGCAGGCCCAGGTCTCTGACAGAGAACTTTACATCTCCTCACACACTAGTTCTAATAGCAGAGACAGGTCTCTGACAGAGAACTTTACATCTCCTCACACTAGTTCTAATAGCAGGCCCAGGTCTCTGACAGAGAACTTTACATCTCCTCACACACTAGTTCTAATAGCAGGCCCAGGTCTCTGACAGAGAACTTTACATCTCCTCACACACTAGTTCTAATAGCAGGCCCAGGTCTCTCACAGAGAACTTTACATCTCCTCACACACTAGTTCTAATAGCAGACCCAGGTCTCTGACAGAGAACTTTACATCTCCTCACACACTAGTTCTAATAGCAGACCCAGGTCTCAGACAGAGAACTTTACATCTCCTCACACACTAGTTCTAATAGCAGGCCCAGGTCTCTGACAGAGAACTTTACATCTCCTCACACACTAGTTCTAATAGCAGACCCAGGTCTCAGACAGAGAACTTTACATCTCCTCACACACTAGTTCTAATAGCAGGCCCAGGTCTCTCACAGAGAACTTTACATCTCCTCACACACTAGTTCTAATAGCAGGCCCAGGTCTCTGACAGAGAACTTTACATCTCCTCACACACTAGTTCTAATAGCAGACCCAGGTCTCTGACAGAGAACTTTACATCTCCTCACACACTAGTTCTAATAGCAGGCCCAGGTCTCTCACAGAGAACTTTACATCTCCTCACACACTAGTTCTAATAGCAGGCCCAGGTCTCTCACAGAGAACTTTACATCTCCTCACACACTAGTTCTAATAGCAGGCCCAGGTCTCTCACAGAGAACTTTACATCTCCTCACACACTAGTTCTAATAGCAGGCCCAGGTCTCTGACAGAGAACTTTACATCTCCTCACACACTAGTTCTAATAGCAGGCCCAGGTCTCTCACAGAGAACTTTACATCTCCTCACACACTAGTTCTAATAGCAGGCCCAGGTCTCTCACAGAGAACTTTACATCTCCTCACACACTAGTTCTAATAGCAGGCCCAGGTCTCTCACAGAGAACTTTACATCTCCTCACACACTAGTTCTAATAGCAGGCCCAGGTCTCTCACAGAGAACTTTACATCTCCTCACACACTAGTTCTAATAGCAGGCCCAGGTCTCTGACAGAGAACTTTACATCTCCTCACACACTAGTTCTAATAGCAGAACCAGGTCTCTGACAGAGAACTTTACATCTCCTCACACACTAGTTCTAATAGCAGGCCCAGGTCTCTGACACAGAACTTTACATCTCCTCACACACTAGTTCTAATAGCAGGCCCAGGTCTCTGACACAGAACTTTACATCTCCTCACACACTAGTTCTAATAGCAGGCCCAGGTCTCTCACAGAGAACTTTACATCTCCTCACACACTAGTTCTAATAGCAGGCCCAGGTCTCTGACAGAGAACTTTACATCTCCTCACACACTAGTTCTAATAGCAGGCCCAGGTCTCTCACAGAGAACTTTACATCTCCTCACACACTAGTTCTAATAGCAGGCCCAGGTCTCTGACAGAGAACTTTACATCTCCTCACACACTAGTTCTAATAGCAGGCCCAGGTCTCTCACAGAGAACTTTACATCTCCTCACACACTAGTTCTAATAGCAGGCCCAGGTCTCTGACAGAGAACTCTACATCTCCTCACACACTAGTTCTAATAGCAGACCCAGGTCTCTCACAGAGAACTTTACATCTCCTCACACACTAGTTCTAATAGCAGACCCAGGTCTCTCACAGAGAACTTTACATCTCCTCACACACTAGTTCTAATAGCAGACCCAGGTCTCTGACAGAGAACTTTACATCTCCTCACACACTAGTTCTAATAGCAGGCCCAGGTCTCTGACAGAAAACTTTACATCTCCTCACACACTAGTTCTAATAGCAGGCCCAGGTCTCTCACAGAGAACTTTACATCTCCTCACACACTAGTTCTAATAGCAGGCCCAGGTCTCTCACAGAGAACTTTACATCTCCTCACACACTAGTTCTAATAGCAGGCCCAGGTCTCTGACAGAGAACTTTACATCTCCTCACACACTAGTTCTAATAGCAGGCCCAGGTCTCTCACAGAGAACTTTACATCTCCTCACACACTAGTTCTAATAGCAGGCCCAGGTCTCTCACAGAGAACTTTACATCTCCTCACACACTAGTTCTAATAGCAGACCTGGGTCTCTGGCAGAGAACTTTACATCTCCTCACACACTAGTTCTAATAGCAGGCCCAGGTCTCTGACAGAGAACTTTACATCTCCTCACACACTAGTTCTAATAGCAGGCCCAGGTCTCTGACAGAGAACTTTACATCTCCTCACACACTAGTTCTAATAGCAGGCCCAGGTCTCTGACAGAGAACTTTACATCTCCTCACACACTAGTTCTAATAGCAGGCCCAGGTCTCTCACAGAGAACTTTACATCTCCTCACACACTAGTTCTAATAGCAGACCCAGGTCTCTCACAGAGAACTTTACATCTCCTCACACACTAGTTCTAATAGCAGACCCAGGTCTCTCACAGAGAACTCTACATCTCCTCACACATTAGTTCTAATAGCAGACCCAGGTCTCTGACAGAGAACTTTACATCTCCTCACACACTAGTTCTAATAGCAGACCCAGGTCTCTCACAGAGAACTCTACATCTCCTCACACACTAGTTCTAATAGCAGGCCCAGGTCTCTGACAGAGAACTTTACATCTCCTCACACATTAGTTCTAATAGCAGGCCCAGGTCTCTCACAGAGAACTTTACATCTCCTCACACATTAGTTCTAATAGCAGGCCCAGGTCTCTGACAGAGAACTTTACATCTCCTCACACACTAGTTCTAATAGCAGGCCCAGGTCTCTCACAGAGAACTTTACATCTCCTCACACACTAGTTCTAATAGCAGGCCCAGGTCTCAGACAGAGAACTTTACATCTCCTCACACACTAGTTCTAATAGCAGACCCAGGTCTCTCACAGAGAACTTTACATCTCCTCACACACTAGTTCTAATAGCAGACCCAGGTCTCTGACAGAGAACTTTACATCTCCTCACACATTAGTTCTAATAGCAGGCCCAGGTCTCTGACAGAGAACTTTACATCTCCTCACACACTAGTTCTAATAGCAGGCCCAGGTCTCTGACAGAGAACTTTACATCTCCTCACACACTAGTTCTAATAGCAGACCCAGGTCTCTGACAGAGAACTTTACATCTCCTCACACACTAGTTCTAATAGCAGGCCCAGGTCTCTGACAGAGAACTTTACATCTCCTCACACACTAGTTCTAATAGCAGGCCCAGGTCTCTGACAGAGAACTTTACATCTCCTCACACACTAGTTCTAATAGCAGGCCCAGGTCTCTCACAGAGAACTTTACATCTCCTCACACACTAGTTCTAATAGCAGGCCCAGGTCTCTCACAGAGAACTTTACATCTCCTCACACACTAGTTCTAATAGCAGGCCCAGGTCTCTCACAGAGAACTTTACATCTCCTCACACACTAGTTCTAATAGCAGGCCCAGGTCTCTCACAGAGAACTTTACATCTCCTCACACACTAGTTCTAATAGCAGGCCCAGGTCTCTGACACAGAACTTTACATCTCCTCACACACTAGTTCTAATAGCAGGCCCAGGTCTCTGACACAGAACTTTACATCTCCTCACACACTAGTTCTAATAGCAGGCCCAGGTCTCTCACAGAGAACTTTACATCTCCTCACACACTAGTTCTAATAGCAGACCTGGGTCTCTGACAGAGAACTTTACATCTCCTCACACACTAGTTCTAATAGCAGGCCCAGGTCTCTGACAGAGAACTTTACATCTCCTCACACACTAGTTCTAATAGCAGACCCAGGTCTCTGACAGAGAACTTTACATCTCCTCACACACTAGTTCTAATAGCAGGCCCAGGTCTCTGACAGAGAACTTTACATCTCCTCACACACTAGTTCTAATAGCAGGCCCAGGTCTCTGACAGAGAACTTTACATCTCCTCACACACTAGTTCTAATAGCAGACCCAGGTCTCTGACAGAGAACTTTACATCTCCTCACACACTAGTTCTAATAGCAGGCCCAGGTCTCTCACAGAGAACTTTACATCTCCTCACACACTAGTTCTAATAGCAGGCCCAGGTCTCTGACAGAGAACTTTACATCTCCTCACACACTAGTTCTAATAGCAGGCCCAGGTCTCTCACAGAGAACTTTACATCTCCTCACACACTAGTTCTAATAGCAGGCCCAGGTCTCTGACAGAGAACTTTACATCTCCTCACACACTAGTTCTAATAGCAGGCCCAGGTCTCTCACAGAGAACTTTACATCTCCTCACACACTAGTTCTAATAGCAGGCCCAGGTCTCTCACAGAGAACTTTACATCTCCTCACACACTAGTTCTAATAGCAGGCCCAGGTCTCTCACAGAGAACTTTACATCTCCTCACACACTAGTTCTAATAGCAGGCCCAGGTCTCTGACAGAGAACTTTACATCTCCTCACAAACTAGTTCTAATAGCAGGCCCAGGTCTCTCACAGAGAACTTTACATCTCCTCACACACTAGTTCTAATAGCAGGCCCAGGTCTCTGACAGAGAACTCTACATCTCCTCACACACTAGTTCTAATAGCAGACCCAGGTCTCTCACAGAGAACTTTACATCTCCTCACACACTAGTTCTAATAGCAGACCCAGGTCTCTCACAGAGAACTTTACATCTCCTCACACACTAGTTCTAATAGCAGACCCAGGTCTCTGACAGAGAACTTTACATCTCCTCACACACTAGTTCTAATAGCAGACCCAGGTCTCTGACAGAGAACTTTACATCTCCTCACACACTAGTTCTAATAGCAGGCCCAGGTCTCTGACAGAAAACTTTACATCTCCTCACACACTAGTTCTAATAGCAGACCCAGGTCTCTGACAGAGAACTTTACATCTCCTCACACACTAGTTCTAATAGCAGGCCCAGGTCTCTCACAGAGAACTTCACATCTCCTCACACACTAGTTCTAATAGCAGGCCCAGGTCTCTGACAGAGAACTTTACATCTCCTCACACACTAGTTCTAATAGCAGGCCCAGGTCTCTCACAGAGAACTTTACATCTCCTCACACACTAGTTCTAATAGCAGGCCCAGGTCTCTCACAGAGAACTTTACATCTCCTCACACACTAGTTCTAATAGCAGGCCCAGGTCTCTGGCAGAGAACTTTACATCTCCTCACACACTAGTTCTAATAGCAGGCCCAGGTCTCTCACAGAGAACTTTACATCTCCTCACACACTAGTTCTAATAGCAGGCCCAGGTCTCTCACAGAGAACTTTACATCTCCTCACACACTAGTTCTAATAGCAGGCCCAGGTCTCTGACAGAGAACTTTACATCTCCTCACACACTAGTTCTAATAGCAGACCCAGGTCTCTCACAGAGAACTTCACATCTCCTCACACACTAGTTCTAATAGCAGACCCAGGTCTCTCACAGAGAACTCTACATCTCCTCACACATTAGTTCTAATAGCAGACCCAGGTCTCTGACAGAGAACTTTACATCTCCTCACACACTAGTTCTAATAGCAGGCCCAGGTCTCTGACAGAGAACTCTACATCTCCTCACACACTAGTTCTAATAGCAGACCCAGGTCTCTCACAGAGAACTTTACATCTCCTCACACACTAGTTCTAATAGCAGACCCAGGTCTCTCACAGAGAACTTTACATCTCCTCACACACTAGTTCTAATAGCAGACCCAGGTCTCTGACAGAGAACTTTACATCTCCTCACACACTAGTTCTAATAGCAGACCCAGGTCTCTGACAGAGAACTTTACATCTCCTCACACACTAGTTCTAATAGCAGGCCCAGGTCTCTCACAGAGAACTTCACATCTCCTCACACACTAGTTCTAATAGCAGGCCCAGGTCTCTGACAGAGAACTTTACATCTCCTCACACACTAGTTCTAATAGCAGGCCCAGGTCTCTCACAGAGAACTTTACATCTCCTCACACACTAGTTCTAATAGCAGGCCCAGGTCTCTCACAGAGAACTTTACATCTCCTCACACACTAGTTCTAATAGCAGGCCCAGGTCTCTGGCAGAGAACTTTACATCTCCTCACACACTAGTTCTAATAGCAGGCCCAGGTCTCTCACAGAGAACTTTACATCTCCTCACACACTAGTTCTAATAGCAGGCCCAGGTCTCTCACAGAGAACTTTACATCTCCTCACACACTAGTTCTAATAGCAGGCCCAGGTCTCTGACAGAGAACTTTACATCTCCTCACACACTAGTTCTAATAGCAGACCCAGGTCTCTCACAGAGAACTTCACATCTCCTCACACACTAGTTCTAATATCAGACCCAGGTCTCTCACAGAGAACTCTACATCTCCTCACACATTAGTTCTAATAGCAGACCCAGGTCTCTGACAGAGAACTTTACATCTCCTCACACACTAGTTCTAATAGCAGACCCAGGTCTCTCACAGAGAACTCTACATCTCCTCACACACTAGTTCTAATAGCAGGCCCAGGTCTCTCACAGAGAACTTTACATCTCCTCACACATTAGTTCTAATAGCAGGCCCAGGGTCTCTCACAGAGAACTTTACATCTCCTCACACATTAGTTCTAATAGCAGGCCCAGGTCTCTGACAGAGAACTTTACATCTCCTCACACACTAGTTCTAATAGCAGACCCAGGTCTCTCACAGAGAACTTTACATCTCCTCACACATTAGTTCTAATAGCAGGCCCAGGTCTCTGACAGAGAACTTTACATCTCCTCACACACTAGTTCTAATAGCAGACCCAGGTCTCTCACAGAGAACTTTACATCTCCTCACACATTAGTTCTAATAGCAGGCCCAGGTCTCTCACAGAGAACTTTACATCTCCTCACACATTAGTTCTAATAGCAGGCCCAGGTCTCTCACAGAGAACTTTACATCTCCTCACACATTAGTTCTAATAGCAGGCCCAGGTCTCTCACAGAGAACTTTACATCTCCTCACACATTAGTTCTAATAGCAGGCCCAGGTCTCTCACAGAGAACTTTACATCTCCTCACACATTAGTTCTAATAGCAGGCCCAGGTCTCTGACAGAGAACTTTACATCTCCTCACACACTAGTTCTAATAGCAGGCCCAGGTCTCTCACAGAGAACTCTACATCTCCTCACACACTAGTTCTAATAGCAGGCCCAGGTCTCTCACAGAGAACTTTACATCTCCTCACACACTAGTTCTAATAGCAGGCCCAGGTCTCTCACAGAGAACTTTACATCTCCTCACACACTAGTTCTAATAGCAGGCCCAGGTCTCTCACAGAGAACTTTACATCTCCTCACACACTAGTTCTAATAGCAGGCCCAGGTCTCTCACAGAGAACTTTACATCTCCTCACACACTAGTTCTAATAGCAGACCCAGGTCTCTGACAGAGAACTTTACATCTCCTCACACACTAGTTCTAATAGCAGACCCAGGTCTCTGACAGAGAACTTTACATCTCCTCATACACTAGTTCTAATAGCAGACCCAGGTCTCTGACAGAGAACTCTACATCTCCTCACACACTAGTTCTAATAGCAGGCCCAGGTCTCTGACAGAGAACTCTACATCTCCTCACACACTAGTTCTAATAGCAGGCCCAGGTCTCTGACAGAGAACTTTACATCTCCTCACACACTAGTTCTAATAGCAGGCCCAGGTCTCTGACAGAGAACTTTACATCTCCTCACACACTAGTTCTAATAGCAGGCCCAGGTCTCTGAAGAGAACTTTACATCTCCTCACACACTAGTTCTAATAGCAGACCCAGGTCTCTGACAGAGAACTTTACATCTCCTCACACACTAGTTCTAATAGCAGAGCCCAGGTCTCTGACAGAGAACTTTACATCTCCTCACACACTAGTTCTAATAGCAGGCCCAGGTCTCTCACAGAGAACTTCACATCTCCTCACACACTAGTTCTAATAGCAGGCCCAGGTCTCTGACAGAGAACTTTACATCTCCTCACACACTAGTTCTAATAGCAGGCCCAGGTCTCTCACAGAGAACTTTACATCTCCTCACACACTAGTTCTAATAGCAGGCCCAGGTCTCTCACAGAGAACTTTACATCTCCTCACACACTAGTTCTAATAGCAGGCCCAGGTCTCTCACAGAGAACTTTACATCTCCTCACACACTAGTTCTAATAGCAGGCCCAGGTCTCTCACAGAGAACTTTACATCTCCTCACACACTAGTTCTAATAGCAGGCCCAGGTCTCTCACAGAGAACTTTACATCTCCTCACACACTAGTTCTAATAGCAGGCCCAAGTCTCTCACAGAGAACTTTACATCTCCTCACACACTAGTTCTAATAGCAGGCCCAGGTCTCTGACAGAGAACTTTACATCTCCTCACACACTAGTTCTAATAGCAGACCCAGGTCTCTCACAGAGAACTTCACATCTCCTCACACACTAGTTCTAATAGCAGGCCCAGGTCTCTCACAGAGAACTCTACATCTCCTCACACATTAGTTCTAATAGCAGACCCAGGTCTCTGACAGAGAACTTTACATCTCCTCACACACTAGTTCTAATAGCAGACCCAGGTCTCTCACAGAGAACTCTACATCTCCTCACACACTAGTTCTAATAGCAGGCCCAGGTCTCTGACAGAGAACTTTACATCTCCTCACACATTAGTTCTAATAGCAGGCCCAGGTCTCTCACAGAGAACTTTACATCTCCTCACACATTAGTTCTAATAGCAGGCCCAGGTCTCTGACAGAGAACTTTACATCTCCTCACACACTAGTTCTAATAGCAGGCCCAGGTCTCTCACAGAGAACTTTACATCTCCTCACACATTAGTTCTAATAGCAGGCCCAGGTCTCTCACAGAGAACTTTACATCTCCTCACACATTAGTTCTAATAGCAGGCCCAGGTCTCTCACAGAGAACTTTACATCTCCTCACACATTAGTTCTAATAGCAGGCCCAGGTCTCTCACAGAGAACTTTACATCTCCTCACACATTAGTTCTAATAGCAGGCCCAGGTCTCTCACAGAGAACTTTACATCTCCTCACACATTAGTTCTAATAGCAGGCCCAGGTCTCTGACAGAGAACTTTACATCTCCTCACACACTAGTTCTAATAGCAGGCCCAGGTCTCTCACAGAGAACTCTACATCACCTCACACACTAGTTCTAATAGCAGGCCCAGGTCTCTCACAGAGAACTTTACATCTCCTCACACACTAGTTCTAATAGCAGGCCCAGGTCTCTCACAGAGAACTTTACATCTCCTCACACACTAGTTCTAATAGCAGGCCCAGGTCTCTGACAGAGAACTTTACATCTCCTCACACACTAGTTCTAATAGCAGGCCCAGGTCTCTCACAGAGAACTTTACATCTCCTCACACACTAGTTCTAATAGCAGGCCCAGGTCTCTGACAGAGAACTTTACATCTCCTCACACACTAGTTCTAATAGCAGACCCAGGTCTCTGACAGAGAACTTTACATCTCCTCACACACTAGTTCTAATAGCAGACCCAGGTCTCTGACAGAGAACTCTACATCTCCTCACACACTAGTTCTAATAGCAGGCCCAGGTCTCTGACAGAGAACTCTACATCTCCTCACACACTAGTTCTAATAGCAGACCCAGGTTTCTGACAGAGAACTTTACATCTCCTCACACACTAGTTCTAATAGCAGACCCAGGTTTCTGACAGAGAACTTTACATCTCCTCACACACTAGTTCTAATAGCAGGCCCAGGTCTCTGACAGAGAACTTTACATCTCCTCACACACTAGTTCTAATAGCAGGCCCAGGTCTCTGACAGAGAACTTTACATCTCCTCACACACTAGTTCTAATAGCAGGCCCAGGTCTCTGACAGAGAACTTTACATCTCCTCACACACTAGTTCTAATAGCAGGCCCAGGTCTCTGACAGAGAACTTTACATCTCCTCACACACTAGTTCTAATAGCAGGCCCAGGTCTCTGACAGAGAACTTTACATCTCCTCACACACTAGTTCTAATAGCAGGCCCAGGTCTCTGACAGAGAACTTTACATCTCCTCACACACTAGTTCTAATAGCAGACCCAGGTCTCTGACAGAGAACTTTACATCTCCTCACACACTAGTTCTAATAGCAGGCCCAGGTCTCTCACAGAGAACTTTACATCTCCTCACACACTAGTTCTAATAGCAGGCCCAGGTCTCTCACAGAGAACTTTACATCTCCTCACACACTAGTTCTAATAGCAGGCCCAGGTCTCTGACAGAGAACTTTACATCTCCTCACACACTAGTTCTAATAGCAGGCCCAGGTCTCTCACAGAGAACTTTACATCTCCTCACACATTAGTTCTAATAGCAGGCCCAGGTCTCTCACAGAGAACTTTACATCTCCTCACACATTAGTTCTAATAGCAGGCCCAGGTCTCTGACAGAGAACTTTACATCTCCTCACACACTAGTTCTAATAGCAGGCCCAGGTCTCTCACAGAGAACTCTACATCTCCTCACACACTAGTTCTAATAGCAGGCCCAGGTCTCTCACAGAGAACTTTACATCTCCTCACACATTAGTTCTAATAGCAGGCCCAGGTCTCTCACAGAGAACTTTACATCTCCTCACACATTAGTTCTAATAGCAGGCCCAGGTCTCTGACAGAGAACTTTACATCTCCTCACACACTAGTTCTAATAGCAGGCCCAGGTCTCTCACAGAGAACTCTACATCTCCTCACACACTAGTTCTAATAGCAGGCCCAGGTCTCTCACAGAGAACTTTACATCTCCTCACACACTAGTTCTAATAGCAGGCCCAGGTCTCTCACAGAGAACTTTACATCTCCTCACACACTAGTTCTAATAGCAGGCCCAGGTCTCTGACAGAGAACTTTACATCTCCTCACACACTAGTTCTAATAGCAGGCCCAGGTCTCTCACAGAGAACTTTACATCTCCTCACACACTAGTTCTAATAGCAGGCCCAGGTCTCTGACAGAGAACTTTACATCTCCTCACACACTAGTTCTAATAGCAGACCCAGGTCTCTGACAGAGAACTTTACATCTCCTCACACACTAGTTCTAATAGCAGGCCCAGGTTTCTGACAGAGAACTTTACATCTCCTCACACACTAGTTCTAATAGCAGACCCAGGTCTCTGACAGAGAACTTTACATCTCCTCACACACTAGTTCTAATAGCAGACCCAGGTTTCTGACAGAGAACTTTACATCTCCTCACACACTAGTTCTAATAGCAGGCCCAGGTCTCTGACAGAGAACTTTACATCTCCTCACACACTAGTTCTAATAGCAGGCCCAGGTCTCTGACAGAGAACTTTACATCTCCTCACACACTAGTTCTAATAGCAGGCCCAGGTCTCTGACAGAGAACTTTACATCTCCTCACACACTAGTTCTAATAGCAGGCCCAGGTCTCTGACAGAGAACTTTACATCTCCTCACACACTAGTTCTAATAGCAGGCCCAGGTCTCTCACAGAGAACTCTACATCTCCTCACACACTAGTTCTAATAGCAGGCCCAGGTCTCTGACAGAGAACTTTACATCTCCTCACACACTAGTTCTAATAGCAGGCCCAGGTCTCTCACAGAGAACTTTACATCTCCTCACACACTAGTTCTAATAGCAGGCCAGCATCTCTGACAGAGAACTCTACATCTCCTCACACACTAGTTCTAATAGCAGGCCCAGGTCTCTCACAGAGAACTTTACATCTCCTCACACACTAGTTCTAATAGCAGGCCCAGGTCTCTGACAGAGAACTTTACATCTCCTCACACACTAGTTCTAATAGCAGACCCAGGTCTCTGACAGAGAACTTTACATCTCCTCACACACTAGTTCTAATAGCAGGCCCAGGTCTCTCACAGAGAACTTTACATCTCCTCACACACTAGTTCTAATAGCAGGCCCAGGTCTCTGACAGAGAACTTTACATCTCCTCACACACTAGTTCTAATAGCAGGCCCAGGTCTCTCACAGAGAACTTTACATCTCCTCACACACTAGTTCTAATAGCAGGCCAGCATCTCTGACAGAGAACTCTACATCTCCTCACACACTAGTTCTAATAGCAGGCCCAGGTCTCTCACAGAGAACTTTACATCTCCTCACACACTAGTTCTAATAGCAGGCCCAGGTCTCTCACAGAGAACTTTACATCTCCTCACACACTAGTTCTAATAGCAGGCCCAGGTCTCTCACAGAGAACTTTACATCTCCTCACACACTAGTTCTAATAGCAGACCCAGGTCTCTCACAGAGAACTTTACATCTCCTCACACACTAGTTCTAATAGCAGGCCCAGGTCTCTCACAGAGAACTTTACATCTCCTCACACACTAGTTCTAATAGCAGGCCCAGGTCTCTCACAGAGAACTTTACATCTCCTCACACACTAGTTCTAATAGCAGGCCCAGGTCTCTGACAGAGAACTTTACATCTCCTCACACACTAGTTCTAATAGCAGGCCCAGGTCTCTCACAGAGAACTTTACATCTCCTCACACACTAGTTCTAATAGCAGGCCCAGGTCTCTCACAGAGAACTTTACATCTCCTCACACACTAGTTCTAATAGCAGGCCCAGGTCTCTCACAGAGAACTTTACATCTCCTCACACACTAGTTCTAATAGCAGGCCCAGGTCTCTCACAGAGAACTTTACATCTCCTCACACACTAGTTCTAATAGCAGGCCCAGGTCTCTCACAGAGAACTTTACATCTCCTCACACACTAGTTCTAATAGCAGACCCAGGTCTCTGACAGAGAACTCTACATCTCCTCACACACTAGTTCTAATAGCAGGCCCAGGTCTCTGACAGAGAACTTTACATCTCCTCACACACTAGTTCTAATAGCAGGCCCAGGTCTCTGACAGAGAACTTTACATCTCCTCACACACTAGTTCTAATAGCAGACCCAGGTCTCTCACAGAGAACTTTACATCTCCTCACACACTAGTTCTAATAGCAGGCCCAGGTCTCTGACAGAGAACTCTACATCTCCTCACACACTAGTTCTAATAGCAGGCCCAGGTCTCTCACAGAGAACTTTACATCTCCTCACACACTAGTTCTAATAGCAGACCCAGGTCTCTGACAGAGAACTTTACATCTCCTCACACACTAGTTCTAATAGCAGACCCAGGTCTCTCACAGAGAACTTTACATCTCCTCACACACTAGTTCTAATAGCAGACCCAGGTCTCTGACAGAGAACTTTACATCTCCTCACACACTAGTTCTAATAGCAGGCCCAGGTCTCTCACAGAGAACTTTACATCTCCTCACACACTAGTTCTAATAGCAGGCCCAGGTCTCTGACAGAGAACTCTACATCTCCTCACACACTAGTTCTAATAGCAGGCCCAGGTCTCTCACAGAGAACTTTACATCTCCTCACACACTAGTTCTAATAGCAGACCCAGGTCTCTGACAGAGAACTTTACATCTCCTCACACACTAGTTCTAATAGCAGACCCAGGTCTCTCACAGAGAACTTTACATCTCCTCACACACTAGTTCTAATAGCAGGCCCAGGTCTCTCACAGAGAACTTTACATCTCCTCACACACTAGTTCTAATAGCAGGCCCAGGTCTCTCACAGAGAACTCTACATCTCCTCACACACTAGTTCTAATAGCAGGCCCAGGTCTCTGACAGAGAACTTTACATCTCCTCACACACTAGTTCTAATAGCAGACCCAGGTCTCTGACAGAGAACTTTACATCTCCTCACACACTAGTTCTAATAGCAGGCCCAGGTCTCTGACAGAGAACTTTACATCTCCTCACACACTAGTTCTAATAGCAGGCCCAGGTCTCTCACAGAGAACTTTACATCTCCTCACACACTAGTTCTAATAGCAGGCCCAGGTCTCTGACAGAGAACTCTACATCTCCTCACACACTAGTTCTAATAGCAGGCCCAGGTCTCTCACAGAGAACTTTACATCTCCTCACACACTAGTTCTAATAGCAGACCCAGGTCTCTGACAGAGAACTTTACATCTCCTCACACACTAGTTCTAATAGCAGACCCAGGTCTCTCACAGAGAACTTTACATCTCCTCACACACTAGTTCTAATAGCAGACCCAGGTCTCTGACAGAGAACTTTACATCTCCTCACACACTAGTTCTAATAGCAGGCCCAGGTCTCTCACAGAGAACTTTACATCTCCTCACACACTAGTTCTAATAGCAGGCCCAGGTCTCTCACAGAGAACTCTACATCTCCTCACACACTAGTTCTAATAGCAGGCCCAGGTCTCTGACAGAGAACTTTACATCTCCTCACACACTAGTTCTAATAGCAGACCCAGGTCTCTGGCAGAGAACTTTACATCTCCTCACACACTAGTTCTAATAGCAGGCCCAGGTCTCTCACAGAGAACTTTACATCTCCTCACACACTAGTTCTAATAGCAGGCCCAGGTCTCTGACAGAGAACTTTACATCTCCTCACACACTAGTTCTAATAGCAGGCCCAGGTCTCTCACAGAGAACTTTACATCTCCTCACACACTAGTTCTAATAGCAGGCCCAGGTCTCTGACAGAGAACTTTACATCTCCTCACACACTAGTTCTAATAGCAGGCCCAGGTCTCTCACAGAGAACTTTACATCTCCTCACACACTAGTTCTAATAGCAGGCCCAGGTCTCTCACAGAGAACTTTACATCTCCTCACACACTAGTTCTAATAGCAGACCCAGGTCTCTGACAGAGAACTCTACATCTCCTCACACACTAGTTCTAATAGCAGGCCCAGGTCTCTGACAGAGAACTTTACATCTCCTCACACACTAGTTCTAATAGCAGGCCCAGGTCTCTGACAGAGAACTTTACATCTCCTCACACACTAGTTCTAATAGCAGACCCAGGTCTCTCACAGAGAACTTTACATCTCCTCACACACTAGTTCTAATAGCAGGCCCAGGTCTCTGACAGAGAACTCTACATCTCCTCACACACTAGTTCTAATAGCAGGCCCAGGTCTCTCACAGAGAACTTTACATCTCCTCACACACTAGTTCTAATAGCAGACCCAGGTCTCTGACAGAGAACTTTACATCTCCTCACACACTAGTTCTAATAGCAGACCCAGGTCTCTCACAGAGAACTTTACATCTCCTCACACACTAGTTCTAATAGCAGACCCAGGTCTCTGACAGAGAACTTTACATCTCCTCACACACTAGTTCTAATAGCAGGCCCAGGTCTCTCACAGAGAACTTTACATCTCCTCACACACTAGTTCTAATAGCAGGCCCAGGTCTCTGACAGAGAACTCTACATCTCCTCACACACTAGTTCTAATAGCAGGCCCAGGTCTCTCACAGAGAACTTTACATCTCCTCACACACTAGTTCTAATAGCAGACCCAGGTCTCTGACAGAGAACTTTACATCTCCTCACACACTAGTTCTAATAGCAGACCCAGGTCTCTCACAGAGAACTTTACATCTCCTCACACACTAGTTCTAATAGCAGGCCCAGGTCTCTCACAGAGAACTCTACATCTCCTCACACACTAGTTCTAATAGCAGGCCCAGGTCTCTGACAGAGAACTTTACATCTCCTCACACACTAGTTCTAATAGCAGACCCAGGTCTCTGACAGAGAACTTTACATCTCCTCACACACTAGTTCTAATAGCAGGCCCAGGTCTCTGACAGAGAACTTTACATCTCCTCACACACTAGTTCTAATAGCAGGCCCAGGTCTCTCACAGAGAACTTTACATCTCCTCACACACTAGTTCTAATAGCAGGCCCAGGTCTCTGACAGAGAACTCTACATCTCCTCACACACTAGTTCTAATAGCAGGCCCAGGTCTCTCACAGAGAACTTTACATCTCCTCACACACTAGTTCTAATAGCAGACCCAGGTCTCTGACAGAGAACTTTACATCTCCTCACACACTAGTTCTAATAGCAGACCCAGGTCTCTCACAGAGAACTTTACATCTCCTCACACACTAGTTCTAATAGCAGACCCAGGTCTCTGACAGAGAACTTTACATCTCCTCACACACTAGTTCTAATAGCAGGCCCAGGTCTCTCACAGAGAACTTTACATCTCCTCACACACTAGTTCTAATAGCAGGCCCAGGTCTCTCACAGAGAACTCTACATCTCCTCACACACTAGTTCTAATAGCAGGCCCAGGTCTCTGACAGAGAACTTTACATCTCCTCACACACTAGTTCTAATAGCAGACCCAGGTCTCTGACAGAGAACTTTACATCTCCTCACACACTAGTTCTAATAGCAGGCCCAGGTCTCTGACAGAGAACTTTACATCTCCTCACACACTAGTTCTAATAGCAGACCCAGGTCTCTGACAGAGAACTTTACATCTCCTCACACACTAGTTCTAATAGCAGGCCCAGGTCTCTGACAGAGAACTTTACATCTCCTCACACACTAGTTCTAATAGCAGGCCCAGGTCTCTGACAGAGAACTTTACATCTCCTCACACACTAGTTCTAATAGCAGGCCCAGGTCTCTGACAGAGAACTTTACATCTCCTCACACACTAGTTCTAATAGCAGGCCCAGGTCTCTCACAGAGAACTTTACATCTCCTCACACACTAGTTCTAATAGCAGGCCCAGGTCTCTGACAGAGAACTTTACATCTCCTCACACACTAGTTCTAATAGCAGGCCCAGGTCTCTCCCAGAGAACTTTACATCTCCTCACACACTAGTTCTAATAGCAGGCCCAGGTCTCTCACAGAGAACTTTACATCTCCTCACACACTAGTTCTAATAGCAGACCCAGGTCTCTGACAGAGAACTTTACATCTCCTCACACACTAGTTCTAATAGCAGACCCAGGTCTCTCACAGAGAACTTTACATCTCCTCACACACTAGTTCTAATAGCAGGCCCAGGTCTCTGACAGAGAACTTTACATCTCTTATCTTCATACATTTTAAAACAATTAAGTTATTAGTGTCCTTGAGGGCCGCTCCGTTGTGTCTGAGAAACATTCGACTTAAGGAAATATCAACATTCCAGCAATTAGCAACAACATCTCGTACAATGGTTGCTGTTGTTGCTCCTCTGGATGATTAACTAGGTCAGCCGAGCTGTTCACTCTCTGGCAGTCAATACCAAGCTGAAGATAGTTCTTGTAGAATGCCAAGGCCAAGCTAAACCACACAGACGACATCCTCACCTTGGGTTCTTAATGAAGAGCTTTCTGATGAAGTCCTTGGCTAGGTCTGAGGTATGTGAGAAGTACTCGGGCTCAAAATGGAAGTTAATGGCCGTGATGTTGTGGTAGGTTTCCTGCTGGGTTTCTCCGAGAAATGGAGAGGCTCCACTCAATCTGAGAGAGAATCAGTCATATGTTCATATTTCTGGTCATTCACAAGCACAGTGTAAGTCATAATATGACAGAGTTTGTGTAGTTGGTAACATCTGACAGAGTTTGTGTAGTTGGTAACATCTAACAGAGTTTGTGTAGTTTGTAACAATCTGACAGATTTTGTGTAGTTAGTAACATCTGATTGAGTTAGTGTAGTTAGTAACAATCTGATAACATTTGTGTAGTTAGTAACAATCTGAAAAAACATTTGTGCAGTTAGTAACAATCTGATAACATTTGTGTAGTTAGTAACAATCTGACAGAGTTTGTGTAGTTAGTAACATCTGATTGAGTTAGTGTAGTTAGTAACAATCTGATAACATTTGTGTAGTTAGTAACAATCTGAAAAAACATTTGTGCAGTTAGTAACAATCTGATAACATTTGTGTAGTTAGTAACAATCTGATAACATTTGTGTAGTTAGTAACAATCTGAAAAAACATTTGTGTAGTTAGTAACAATCTGATAACATTTGTGTAGTTAGTAACAATCTGACAGAGTTTGTGTAGTTAGTAACAATCTGAGAATGAGTATTCAATGAGCAGATAAATTGTCCTACATACATACTTCACTCTTCAGTCACCCAAATAAATATTTTTCTCTCTCTCCCCTCCCCTCACCCCCCCCCCCCCTTTCTCCTCTCTCTCTCACCTCTATTTTCTCTCCTTGTCCTCTCTTTCTGTCTCTCCCTCTGTCCATCCATCCCTTTCTCTGTCTGCCTGTCTCTCTCTCTCTCTCTCTCTCTCTCTCTCTCTCTCTCTCTCTCCAAGCTAAAACTACTACAACTTGTAAATCCCATGAGCTGGTGTTTACAAATCCTCTGCAAGTTTGTACGTCCGTCCATTCTGTAAACAATAAACACTTGTAAGGCATGCCTTCAGTTGCACCCTTCCCACCCCAGAGTGAGTGCACCCCAACACGGCCCTCTAGTGCTTGCCCTGATCTCCTCATTGCTGGAATACCAGGCCGATTAGCAGATAGTGTCCCCTTCAGGGCAGCCATATATCACCTCCTTGACACTGACAAAACCAGCAGCAAGCCTACCATTCATCTCTGCAGTTATTTTTCTACATCATTGGCTCTCAAATAATCAAATCTATTACCTCAATAAATTTGAAGGTTTGTCAGGTCTCTCTGGCCGTCTTACAGTTTGGGTTGGTTAGGGCCATGGTGTCATGCTGGCCCTCTGGTGGAGCCAATATACATGCAGAATACGCTACTGTTCCCCACAAGTGGGTCAATGTCTGTGTATCAGGTTTTATATTTCTTGAACAGAGAGTGTTGGAGACAGTTCACAGATTGAGAATTGTCACTTGATCTCTTGTTGGTGTGGAGTCACTTGATCTCTGGTTGGTGTGGAGTCACTTGATCTCTGGTTGGTGTGGAGTCACTTGATCTCTGGTTGGTGTGGAGTCACTTGATCTGTGGTTGGTGTGGAGTCACTTGATCTCTGGTTGGTGTGGAGTCACTTGATCTCTGGTTGGTGTGGAGTCACTTGATCTCTGGTGGGTGCGGAGTCACTTGATGTGCTACCATCAGGCCCTGTGTGATTTCTGTGCCACCTATCTCTAATGATGACCTCTTCTGTTGACTGCCATGTTTTCAGTTTGTGTTTTTCGTTCTCTATCTTTATCTAGCCCATGTTCCTCCCTATTTTCATCTATATACCAGCAAGCATGAATCCATTCTTTGTTCACACTGGACTAATTGTAACTGGTTCCAGTGACTGAAGACTGAGAAACACAAGGACAGCTCGCTCACATATATCCAGTGATGGTAATTGTGACAGTTAGGCAGGTGGTGGCAGCTCTAATACTTTGATAATATGTATTTCTGTCATCAAGCCAATGTCATCAAAGCCAATGTCATCAAGCCAATGTCATCAAAGCCACAAAACATTTTCTGGTCTCTTCAGTAGGTTATTACTGGTGACCTTCTTCAATAACTCCATTTCTGGTCTGTTTCAGTTAGACTGTCTTACTTGTCCATCAAACAGAGCAATTCTCTCCTGTCCCACCATCAAGTCACTCACATTAATCTGTCTACTAAAACCAAGCAATTCTCTCCTGTCCCACCATCAAGTCACTCACATTAATCTGTCTACTAAAACCAAGCAATTCTCTCCTGTCCCACCATCAAGTCACTCACATTAATCTGTCTACTAAAACCAAGCAATTCTCTCTTCTCCCGTCAAGTCACTCACATTAATCTGTCTACTAAAACCAAGCAATTCTCTCCTGCCCCACCATCAAGACACTCACATTAATCTGTCTACTAAAACCAAGCAATTCTCTCCTGTCCCGTCAAGTCACTCACATTAATCTGTCTACTAAAACCAAGCAATTCTCTCCTGTCCCGTCAAGTCACTCACATTAATCTGTCTACTAAAACCAAGCAATTCTCTCCTGACCCACCATCAAGTCACTCACATTAATCTGTCTACTCAAACCAAGCAATTCTCTCTTGTCCCGTCAAGTCACTCACATTAATCTGTCTACTAAAACCAAGCAATTCTCTCCTGACCCACCATCAAGTCACTCACATTAATCTGTCTACTCAAACCAAGCAATTCTCTCCTGTCCCGTCAAGTCACTCACATTAATCTGTCTACTAAAACCAAGCAATTCTCTCCTGACCCACCATCAAGTCACTCACATTAATCTGTCTACTAAAACCAAGCAATTCTCTCCTGACCCACCATCAAGTCACTCACATTAATCTGTCTACTCAAACCAAGAAATTCTCTCCTGTCCCGTCAAGTCACTCACATTAATCTGTCTACTAAAACCAAGCAATTCTCTCCTGCCCCACCATCAAGTCACTCACATTAATCTTTCTACTCAAACCAAGCAATTCTCTCTTGTCCCGTCAAGTCACTCACATTAATCTGTCTACTAAAACCAAGCAATTCTCTCCTGACCCACCATCAAGTCACTCACATTAATATGTCTACTAAAACCAAGCAATTCTCTCCTGTCCCACCATCAAGTCACTCACATTAATCTGTCTACTAAAATCAAGCAATTCTCTCCTGCCCCACCATCAAGTCACTCACACTAATCTGTCTACTAAAACCAAGCGATTCTCTCCTGTCCCACCATCAAGTCACTCACATTAATCTGTCTACTAAAACCAAGCAATTCTCTCCTGCCCCACCATCAAGTCACTCACATTAATCTGTCTACTAAAACCAAGCAATTCTCTCCTGTCCCACCATCAAGTCACTCACATTAATCTGTCTACTAAAACCAAGCAATTCTCTCCTGTCCCACCATCAAGTCACTCACATTAATCTGTCTACTAAAACCAAGCAATTCTCTCCTGTCCCACCATCAAGTCACTCACATTAATCTGTCTACTAAAACCAAGCAATTCTCTCCTGTCCCACCATCAAGTCACTCACATTAATCTGTCTACTAAAACCAAGCAATTTTCTCCTGTCCCACCATCAAGTCACTCACATTAATCTGTCTACTAAAACCAAGCAATTCTCTCCTGTCCCACCATCAAGTCACTCACATTAATCTGTCTACTCAAACAAAGCAATTCTCCACTATCCCACCATCAGACACTGCTCGAGCCACTTGAGAAAACTCTTTCTCCGCCTCCTGCTAGAAACGTGCTTGTCTGTCGTCTGTTCCTCCAATCAGGATCGAAGTGCACATTTGATTTCATGACAGACTTAGGGGAAACAAGTTCACCTTTGGTATGTAAAGGTAATGATTTCAAGTGATAAATTATAAGTAGACAGGCAGATAAGAGCACACAGACCAGGGATACATTGAGTGATAAATGCACACAGACCAGGGATACATTGAGTGATACATGCACACATACCTGGGACACAATCACAGACAGTGGTATGTGCACGCAGACCTGGGATACAATGTGTGATGTGTGCACACAGACCTGGGATACAATGTGTGATGTGTGCACACAGACCTGGGATACAATGACAGACAGTGATATGTGCACACAGACCTGGGATACAATGTGATGTGTGTGCACACAGGCCTGGGATACAATGAGGGATATGTGCACACAGACCTGGGATACATTGAGTGATGTGTGCACACAGACGGGATCAACTTACAAGATGTAGGTGATGACTCCTATGCTCCACATGTCTGTAGCAAGGGACAGGCTCTCGTAGCTGACAACTTCAGGAGCTGTAGGAGGTAGCACAGGAGATGAGACAACAATTATAAAGATGTACAAGCCCAGTCAATTCTGATCCTGGGCCTATCTGGCCTGAGCCCTATCTGGCCTGAGCCCTATCTGGCCTGAGCCCTATCTGGCCTGAGCCCTATCTGGCCTGAGCCCTATCTGGCCTGAGCCCTATCTGGCCTGAGCCCTATCTGGCCTGATCCCTATCTGGGCTGAGCCCTATCTGGCCTGAGCCCTATCTGGCCTGAACCCTATCTGGCCTGAGCCCTATCTGGCCTGAGCCCTATCTGGCCTGAGCCCTATCTGGCCTGAGCCCTATCTGGCCTGAGCCCTATCTGGCCTGATCCCTATCTGGCCTGAGCCCTATCTGGGCTGAGCCCTATCTGGCCTGAGCCCAATCTGGCCTGAGCCCTATCTGGCCTGAGCCCTATCTGGCCTGATCCCTATCTGGCCTGAGCCCTATCTGGCCTGATCCCTATCTGGCCTGAGCCCTATCTGGGCTGAGCCCTATCTGGCCTGAGCCCTATCTGGCCTGAACCCTATCTGGCCTGAGCCCTATCTGGCCTGATCCCTATCTGGCCTGAGCCCTATCTGGCCTGAGCCCTATCTGGCCTGAACCCTATCTGGCCTGAGCCCTATCTGGCCTGAGCCCTATCTGGCCTGATCCCTATCTGGGCTGAGCCTTATCTGGCCTGAACCCTATCTGGCCTGAGCCCTATCTGGCCTGAGCCCTATCTGGCCTGAGCCCTATCTGGCCTGATCCCTATCTGGCCTGAACCCTATCTGGCCTGAACCCTGTCTGGCCTGAACCCTATCTGGGCTGAGCCTTATCTGGCCTGAACC
The DNA here is from genome assembly GCA_036924085.1 of Ariolimax columbianus. Lineage (NCBI taxonomy): Eukaryota > Metazoa > Mollusca > Gastropoda > Stylommatophora > Arionidae > Ariolimax > Ariolimax columbianus. Next base: position 91,289 of record JAVGWX010000152.1, read on the forward strand.
CTATCTGGCCTGAGCCCTATCTGGCCTGAACCCTTTCTGGCCTGAACCCTATCTGGCCTGAGCCCTATCTGGCCTGAACCCTTTCTGGCCCGAGGCCCTATCTGGTCCGAGCCCCTATCTGGTCCGAGCCCCTATCTGACATGAAACAATTTGAATGTGGTTTTGGTTCCCCTTACTGGTCTGAAGAAAAGATATTCCTAAGCTTGTAGCATCTAAGGTCTGTCTGTACAGAGAACCGACAGGCAGAAACATTCACGTGCTAGATAAATAAGCCGATAATGTCGGATTTATTTCTTGCTAAAAAACATGATAATAAACAATGAGCATGTGTAAACAAATTAGGCAGTATCTGAGAACCGCCTCGCTCTGGCGGTTCAGACATGCCACATCTGTAGTTTATTGGATGCTGGTGTTGGTTGCATGACCTTCACCTTCTAATATTAGGTTTAGGCTTGGTTTAACATGACAAGCGAACATCAGTCCAACCAGCGGCGATGTTTAACATGACAAGCGAACATCAGTCCAACCAGCGGCGATGTTTAACATGACAAGCGAACATCAGTCCAACCAGCGGCGATGTTTAACATGACAAGCGAACATCAGTCCAACCAGCGGCGATGTTTAACATGACAAGCGAACATCAGTCCAACCAGCGGCGATGTTTAACATGACAAGCGAACATCAGTCCAACCAGCGGCGATGTTTAACATGACAAGCGAACATCAGTCCAACCAGCGGCGATGTGTAACATGACAAGCGAACATCAGTCCAACCAGCGGCGATGTTTAACATGACAAGCGAACATCAGTCCAACCCATGGCTAGGAATAGCCAACCCATGGCTAGGAATAGCCAACCCATGGCTAGGAATAGCCAACCCATGGCTAGGAATAGCCAACCCATGGCTAGGAATAGCCAACCCATGGCTAGGAATAGCCAACCCATGGCTAGGAATAGCCAACCCATGGCTAGGAATAGCCAACCCATGGCTAGGAATAACCAACCCATTGCTAGGAATAGCCAACCCATGGCTAGGAATAGCCAACCCATGGCTAGGAATAACCAACCCATGGCTAGGAATAACCAACCCATGGCTAGGAATAGCCAACCCATGGCTAGGAATAGCCAACCCATGGCTAGGAATAGCCAACCCATGGCTAGGAATAGCCAACCCATGGCTAGGAATAGCCAACCCATGGCTACGAATAGCCAACCCATGGCTAGGAATAGCCAACCCATGGCTAGGAATAGCCAACCCATGGCTAGGAATAGCCAACCCATGGCTAGAAATAGCCAACCCATGGCTAGGAATAGCCAACCCATGGCTAGGAATAGCCAACCCATGGCTAGGAATAGCCAACCCATGCCTAGGAATAGCCAACCCATGGCTAGGAATAGCCAACCCATGGCTAGGAATAGCCAACCCATGGCTAGGAATAGCCAACCCATGGCTAGGAATAACCAACCCATTGCTAGGAATAGCCAACCCATGGCTAGGAATAGCCAACCCATGGCTAGGAATAACCAACCCATGGCTAGGAATAACCAACCCATGGCTAGGAATAACCAACCCATGGCTAGGAATAACCAGTCTCCTAAATATTCACCAAACAATACAGTACCTTAGAAAACAATACAGTACCTTAGAAAACAATACAGTACCTTAGAAAACAATACAGTACCTTAGAAAACAATACAGTACCTCAGAAAATAATGCAATACCTCAGAAAACAATACAATACTTCAGAAAACAATAGAGTACCTCAGAAAACAATATAATACCTCAGAAAACAAAAGAGTACCTCCTCAAAGAGACAGGCAGGTCTATAAATCCCTGTGAATGTTCCCTGGACAAGGCAAAATGAGGAGACGCCCCATGCTGACCAGTCCCTCTGCATGTAACAGGTGTGGTGGATTAGTTGCAAGACAACGTGGAATGTTGGAGGCTTCTGCAACAGCTTGATCACTGACAGCACTGATGGCAACAGCTCGCTACGGGGTGTTGTTTCATGATCTTGGCACTCTGCCTCAGAACATAGCAAACCCTCTCGTAATGAGGTACATCATCTTGGCACTCTGCCTCAGAACATAGCAAACCCTCTCGTAATGAGGTACATCATCTTGGCACTCTGCCTCAGAACATAGCAAACCCTCTCGTAATGAGGTACATCATCTTGGCACTCTGCCTCAGAACATAGCAAACCCTCTCGTAATGAGGTACATCATCTTGGCACTCTGCCTCAGAACATAGCAAACCCTCTCGTAATGAGGTACATCATCTTGGCACTCTGCCTCAGAACATAGCAAACCCTCTCGTAATGAGGTACATCATCTTGGCACTCTGCCTCAGAACATAGCAAACCCTCTCGTAATGAGGTACATCATCTTGGCACTCTGCCTCAGAACATAGCAAACCCTCTCGTAACGAGGTACATCATCTTGGCACTCTGCCTCAGAACATAGCAAACCCTCTCGTAATGAGGTACATCATCTTGGCACTCTGCCTCAGAACATAGCAAACCCTCTCGTAATGAGGTACATCATCTTGGCACTCTGCCTCAGAACATAGCAAACCCTCTCGTAACGAGGTACATCATCTTGGCACTCTGCCTCAGAACATAGCAAACCCTCTCGTAATGAGGTACATCATCTTGGCACTCTGCCTCAGAACATAGCAAACCCTCTCGTAATGAGGTAGCACTGGTCAACCAATGGGTTACCATTCTTGTTCTAGTGACAACAACAGAAGTCTCTCTTTGAGTCACTGAGTCACATCACAAGACTCGAGCCACACCCCCGACCTTTGACCCACACCCCCAACCTTTGAACTACACCCCTACCCTTTGACCCACACCCCTAACCTTTGACCCACACCCCCAACCTTTGAGCCACACCCCAACCTTTGAACTACACCCCTACCCTTTGACCCACACCCCCAACCTTTGACCCACACCCCCAACCTTTGACCCACACCCCCGACCTTTGACCAACACCCCCGACCTTTGACCCACACCCCCCACCTTTGAGCCACACCCCCAACCTTTGACCCACACCCCCAACCTTTGAACTACACCCCTACCCTTTGACCCACACCCCCAACCTTTGACCCACACCCCCAACCTTTGACCCACACCCCCAACCTTTGATCCACATCCCCGACCTTTGACCCACACCCCCGACCTTTGACCCACACCCCCAACCTTTGAGCCACACCCCCAACCTTTGACCCACACCCTACCCTTTGAGCCACACCCTACCCTTTGCGCCACACCCTACCTTTAAGCCACATCCTACCCTTTGAACCACTCCCCCACTATTTACGCCACACCTTACCCTTTGAGCCACACCCCAACCTTTGAGCCACACCCCCAACCTTTGAACTACACCCCTACCCTTTGAGCCACACCCCTACCCTTTGAGTCACACTCTAACCTTTGAGCTACACCCCTAACCTTTGAGTCACACTCTAACCTTTGAGCTACACCCCTAACCTTTGAGCCACACCCCTACTCTTTGAGCCACACCCCCAACGTTTGACCCACACCCATATCCGTTGACCCACACCCCCAACCTTTGATCCACACCCTTACTCTTTGAGCCACACCCCAACGTTTGACCCACACCACTCACTCAATGATCATGTTGAAGGCAAGTCTCAAAAACCTGACATGAAACTAGTCCAACATCCCAGTAGAACACTCGATCTACTAACACCTGTATTATTACAAGGTATCTCCAAGTGAGATTCCCAACTCCACCAATTGGTCATATTGGGACCATTGTAACCTTCCAATTAAAGGCAACTAAAGAAGGTTGTGCATGTGGCTAGCATCCTCATTATGTAAAACCATTACAGCTGAAAACAGCACTGTGTGTCGTCTAATATAATTTTCCTGTAAGGTGGCCAGCGACAGTTGCGCCCCTGCGCTTCTCCTGGAGCCAGAAAGCGAAAGAAGGTTACCCTATTCAATTCTACTCCTAAGAAATCGACATCACTGCACTCCAGGAGATAAGCATCTCTGGGTAAATGGTGTGGATACTGATGTTTCCTGTAACTCGCTGGCTATACACAGTCCTACTGTCTTCTCCAATAGAACCTCGTGCATTCCAAAGCTCTGCAGTCTATAGATTGATGATTCATCTATTGCTATCTCATCATCCAACAGACAGCAGATCCTTGTGAAGCCAGGATGTCACTTCTTTTATTACCATGAAACCGTGCATGACCAGGTCAGTGGATTCACCCTTGGAGGATTGAGACCTTCACAGCTTCCATGCACTCATGCCTTACCCAGCCTCCAAAAGTCAGGATTGGGAGTCCGACACGATGACTGCCCCTGTTAAAGAGGTCCCAGATAGCCATCTCAGAGTTGAGGTCACTGCTTCCAGCTCCATTCCCGTACTGGAGGTTGCTGCTCTGTATGCCCTGCTCCGTTAGCAACAAAGTCAGCTTTAGCTGAGACACCCCAGCCTGGTATCTCACTACATATGACAGCATTACTATCCCACGAGCTATTCCTCATTCAATTACCAGCTGGCTAAATCCGAGCTCTGTCTCCCTGCTGCTCTACTATCTATCTGCATTACCTGCCTGGGGATATGACGACTTCCTATAATTCACTGAAAGTCGCTCCCTCCCCTTCGATGCTGACACCAACTCAACACTTTTTTTGCTTTGATACAACTGCTAGTGTGCTCACGGATCTGCCATCTTGGTTTTTCTCTGCTTGTGTGATTGATGCATCCTCTCTTGACTGTCCTGGCCTTCTTTCCAATACTTGGACTGTGCTTTCAGTTCCATTTGCTTGATCTGTACACTATCTTCGTCCAACAATGGCGTGATTTACTGAAAACTGTACGGAACTTGTTGGTGTACAGAGTCTAGCTGTGTACGGGGTCTAGCTGTGTACAGAGTCTAGCTGTGTGCGGAATCTAGCTGTGTACGGAATCTAGCTGTGTACGGAATCTAGCAGTGTACGGAGTCTAGCTGTGTACGGAGTCTAGCTGTGTACGGAGTCTAGCAGTGTACGGAACTGAGCTGTGTACGGAACTGAGCTGTGTACAGAATTGAGCTGTGTACAGTAGCCGTAGCACGCTTGCCCCTTATTAGCCAGATTTCTGTTGCAATTTGTTTATCTATTGTCCATGATTATCATCCATAAAGCTGTATTGGTTTAACATATGCTGTTCTGTTTACACATGCACTCCAGGCAGACCCACATGTTTCAGACAGCGTGGTATGACTCCATTTGTTCTCTCACTTCCATCTTGTTTGACAAGTGGCTTCTGTTCATTTCTGATGAGTGAGTGTGTGAGAGAGTGTGTGAGAGAATAAGTGAGAGAGTGAGTGAGTGAGTAAGTGAGAGAGTGAGTGAGCGACTGTGTGAGTTGGTGTGAGTGAGTGTGTAAGTGAGAGAGTGAGTGAGAGAGTCAGTGAGTGAGTGAGTGAGTGAGCGACTGTGTGGGTTGGTGTGAGTGAGTGTGAGTGAGTGTGTGAGTGAGTGAGAGTGTGAGTGTGTGAGTTAGTGTGTGAGTGAGTGTGTGAGTTAGTGTGTGAGTGAGTGTGTGAGTGAGTGAAAGTGTGAGTGAGTGAGTGAGTGTGTGAGTGAGCGAGTGTGTATGACTATGTGAGTAAGCGAGAGAGTGAGTGAGTGAGTATAACTTACCCACAAACTCTGCTGTGCCCATGAGGGCCCTAATATCATCCCCGTCATTGATTTTCTGGGCCAGTCCGAAATCGATGAGTTTGATTTTCTGAGAGTTTCTATTGAGTATCATAATGTTTTCTGGCTGTTGGGAGAATATGGCACATGTCATCAATAGGTGGAATGTATTCTGCCTGAGTTCTAATCTATAGCTTTACTGTTATAACGTTAAGAAAGGTGAGATCACATGTCCTAACATAGCATGGTCAGATGTTATGTTAGCACAGGTGAGGTCAGATGTCATGTTAGAACAGGTCAGGTCAGGTGTCATGTTAGGACAGGTGAGTTCAGGTGCTATGTTAGGACAGGTGAGGTCAGGTGTCATGTTAGGACAGGTACGGCCGGGTATTGCGTTAGGACAGGTGAGGTCAGTTGTTATGTTAAGACAGGTGAGGTCAGTTATCGTATTAGAACAGGTGAGTTCAAGTGTTACGCTAGTACAGGTTCACAACTGACAGATCTGGTGCTATGTGTCAACATTTTGTAATATACCATCCACAGCGAATCATCTGACATCCCCCACTTTATGCATTTCGTCACGACAGGACAGAGACACGACAGGACAGAGACACTCCAGGACAAAGACACAAGACAAAGACACAAAAGGACAAAGACACGACAGGACTGAGACACAAGACAAAGGCATGACAGGACAAGCACTTGACAGGACAGATACAAGACAAAAACATGACAGGACAAAGACACAACAGGACAAAGACACAAGATACGACAGGACAAAGACACAAGACACAATAGGACAAAGACACAACAGGACAAAGACGCAAGACAGGACAAAGACACAAGACAAAGACACGACAGGACAAAGACATGACAGGGCAGAGACACAAGACAAAGACACGACAGGACAAACTCGACAGGACAGATACAAGACAAAACATCACAGGACAAAGACACAACAGGATAAAGACATGACAGGACAAAGGCACAAGACAAAGATACGACAGGACAAAGACACGACACAAGACAAAGATACGACAGGATAAAGACACGACACGACAAAGACACAATAGGACAAAGACATGACAGGATACAGACACAAGACAAAGACATGACAAAGACACGACAAGGACAGAAGACAAAGACACGACAGGACAAAGACACGACGGGACAAAGACACAAGACATGACAGGACAAAGACACAGGACAAAGACACAGGACAAAGACAGTACAGGACAAAGAAACAAAAGGACAAAGACACGACAGAACAAAGACATAACAAGACCAAGACACAAGAGGACAAAGACATGACAGGACAAAGACACAAAAGGACAAAGACACAACAGGACAAAGACACAACAGGACAAAGACACAACAGGACAAAGACACAAAAGGACAAAGACACAACAGGACTGAGACACGACAGGACAAAGACACTACAGGACAAAGACACGACAGAACAAAGACACAGGACAAAGACAAATACACAAGACAAAGACACAAGACACAAGACAAATACACAAGACATGACAGGACAAAGACACTGTTGCTGATGGCTGTACCTATCAACTGACTTAATGAACTGACCTTGAGGTCCAGGTGAGCAATCTTCTTGTTGTGCAGGTGTTTGAGTCCCTGCAAGATCTGACCAATGAAGGATGAGGCCTCTTCCTCTCCCAGATGGTCCTTCTCAGAGATATAGTCGAAGAGTTCACCCCCTGTCACCCTGTCGACAACAGACAAGACACACTTAGTCTCAACACGTTACTGGTCGGTGTCTGATTGGCGCATTGCCAGAGCAAAACCATTTCATGGCAGAGGTATGAGGTTCGACTACCGTTATCGATATTTTCCAGTAGACCCAAAAGTAAATGGAAACCTAACTTAGTGTTAGGTAAGGAAAATCAGCAAGGAAAGGGACTGGCCACCCACTTTATAAATAAGATATGGGCGCACACAAGCCTCTAATGTTTCATTACGCCCCAAAGCTAAGGAGAACATACTGGACTCGTCCAACGGTCCAATTGCTATACAAGCTAAAGAGAACACACTGGACGAACATGCCCTGGTCCATTTATGTCCGTGTGAGCGGAACATGACAGCCCCTTTGACCACCCACCTTACTGTAGTTCTAATGAGAGCTGATTGGCTCGAGAAATCCTGCTGAAAGAAACAGTTTTCATTCTTGGGAACGGCATGGAAGCATCACTACAGCTAGTCTGTATATTTACATTTTCTGTGGGGGGCGGGGACGGGGGAAGGGGACGCCTGTCACTCCACTCTCACACTGTCACTCCACTCTCACACTGTCACTCCACTCTCACTCCACTCTCACACTGTCACTCCACTCTCTCTCACACTCTCACTCCACTCTCACACTGTCACTCCACTCTCTCTCACACTGTCACTCCACTCTCACACTGTCACTCCACTCTCACTCCACTCTCACACTGTCACTCCACTCTCACACTGTCACTCCACTCTCACTCCACTCTCACACTGTCACTCCACTCTCACACTGTCACTCCACTCTCACACTGTCACTCCACTCTCACTCCACTCTCACACTGTCACTCCACTCTCTCTCACACTGTCACTCCACTCTCACTCCACTCTCACACTGTCACTCCACTCTCACTCCACTCTCTCTCACACTGTCACTCCACTCTCACTCCACTCTCACACTGTCACTCCACTCTCTCTCTCACACTCTCACTCCACTCTCACACTGTCACTCCACTCTCACTCCACTCTCACACTGTCACTCCACTCTCACACTGTCACTCCACTCTCACTCCACTCTCACACTGTCACTCCACTCTCTCTCACACTCTCACTCCACTCTCACACTGTCACTCCACTCTCACTCCACTCTCACACTGTCACTCCACTCTCACTCCACTCTCACACTGTCACTCCACTCTCTCTCACACTCTCACTCCACTCTCACACTGTCACTCCACTCTCACTCCACTCTCACACTGTCACTCCACTCTCACACTGTCACTCCACTCTCACACTGTCACTCCACTCTCTCTCACACTGTCACTCCACTCTCTCTCACACTCTCACTCCACTCTCACTCCACTCTCACACTGTCACTCCACTCTCACTCCACTCTCACACTGTCACTCCACTCTCACTCCACTCTCACACTGTCACTCCACTCTCACTCCACTCTCACACTGTCACTCCACTCTCTCTCACACTCTCACTCCACTCTCACACTGTCACTCCACTCTCACTCCACTCTCACACTGTCACTCCACTCTCACACTGTCACTCCACTCTCACTCCACTCTCACACTGTCACTCCACTCTCACACTGTCATTCCACTCTCACTCCACTCTCACACTGTCACTCCACTCTCTCTCACACTGTCACTCCACTCTCACTCCACTCTCACACTGTCACTCCACTCTCACTCCACTCTCTCTCACACTGTCACTCCACTCTCACTCCACTCTCACACTGTCACTCCACTCTCTCTCTCACACTCTCACTCCACTCTCACACTGTCACTCCACTCTCACTCCACTCTCACACTGTCACTCCACTCTCACACTGTCACTCCACTCTCACTCCACTCTCACACTGTCACTCCACTCTCTCTCACACTCTCACTCCACTCTCACACTGTCACTCCACTCTCACTCCACTCTCACACTGTCACTCCACTCTCACTCCACTCTCACACTGTCACTCCACTCTCTCTCACACTCTCACTCCACTCTCACACTGTCACTCCACTCTCACTCCACTCTCACACTGTCACTCCACTCTCACACTGTCACTCCACTCTCACACTGTCACTCCACTCTCACACTGTCACTCCACTCTCTCTCACACTCTCACTCCACTCTCACTCCACTCTCACACTGTCACTCCACTCTCACTCCACTCTCACACTGTCACTCCACTCTCACTCCACTCTCACACTGTCACTCCACTCTCACTCCACTCTCACACTGTCATTCCACTCTCTCTCACACTCTCACTCCACTCTCACACTGTCACTCCACTCTCACTCCACTCTCACACTGTCACTCCACTCTCACACTGTCACTCCACTCTCTCTCACACTGTCACTCCACTCTCTCTCACACTCTCACTCCACTCTCACTCCACTCTCACACTGTCACTCCACTCACTCTCACACTGTCACTCCACTCACTCTCACACTGTCACTCCACTCTCACTCCACTCTCACACTGTCACTCCACTCTCACACTGTCACTCCACTCTCACTCCACTCTCACACTGTCACTCCACTCTCTCTCACACTCTCACTCCACTCTCACACTGTCACTCCACTCTCACTCCACTCTCACACTGTCACTCCACTCTCACACTGTCACTCCACTCTCACACTGTCACTCCACTCTCTCTCACACTGTCACTCCACTCTCTCTCACACTCTCACTCCACTCTCACTCCACTCTCACACTGTCACTCCACTCTCACACTGTCACTCCACTCTCACTCCACTCTCACACTGTCACTCCACTCTCACACTGTCACTCCACTCTCACACTGTCACTCCACTCTCACTCACTCTCACACTGTCACTCCACTCTCACACTGTCACTCCACTCTCTCTCACACTCTCACTCCACTCTCACACTGTCACTCCACTCTCACACTGTCACTCCACTCTCTCTCACACTCTCACTCCACTCTCACACTGTCACTCCACTCTCACTCCACTCTCACACTGTCACTCCACTCACTCTCACACTGTCACTCCACTCTCACACTGTCACTCCACTCTCACACTGTCACTCCACTCTCACTCCACTCTCACACTGTCACTCCACTCTCACACTGTCACTCCACTCTCACACTGTCACTCCACTCTCACTCACTCTCACACTGTCACTCCACTCTCACACTGTCACTCCACTCTCACTCCACTCTCTCTCTCACTGTCACTCCACTCTCACACTGTCACTCCACTCTCACACTGTCACTCCACTCTCTCTCACACTCTCACTCCACTCTCACACTGTCACTCCACTCTCACACTGTCACTCCACTCTCACACTGTCACTCCACTCTCTCTCACACTGTCACTCCACTCTCACACTGTCACTCCACTCTCTCTCACACTCTCACTCCACTCTCACACTGTCACTCCACTCTCACACTGTCACTCCACTCTCTCTCACACTCTCACTCCACTCTCACACTGTCACTCCACTCTCACACTGTCACTCCACTCTCTCTCACACTCTCACTCCACTCTCACACTGTCACTCCACTCTCACACTGTCACTCCACTCTCTCTCACACTGTCACTCCACTCTCACACTGTCACTCCACTCTCTCTCACACTCTCACTCCACTCTCACACTGTCACTCCACTCTCACACTGTCACTCCACTCTCTCTCACACTCTCACTCCACTCTCACACTGTCACTCCACTCTCTCTCACACTGTCACTCCACTCTCACACTGTCACTCCACTCTCTCTCACACTGTCACTCCACTCTCACACTGTCACTCCACTCTCTCTCACACTCTCACTCCACTCTCACACTGTCACTCCACTCTCTCTCACACTGTCACTCCACTCTCACACTGTCACTCCACTCTCTCTCACACTCTCACTCCACTCTCACACTGTCACTCCACTCTCTCTCACACTGTCACTCCACTCTCTCTCACACTGTCACTCCACTCTCACACTGTCACTCCACTCTCACACTGTCACTCCACTCTCACACTGTCACTCCACTCTCTCTCACACTGTCACTCCACTCTCACTCCACTCTCTCTCACACTGTCACTCCACTCTCACACTGTCACTCCACTCTCACACTGTCACTCCACTCTCACACTGTCACTCCACTCTCTCTCACACTGTCACTCCACTCTCACTCCACTCTCTCTCACACTGTCACTCCACTCTCACTCCACTCTCTCTCACACTGTCACTCCACTCTCACACTGTCACTCCACTCTCACTCCACTCTCTCTCACACTGTCACTCCACTCTCACACTGTCACTCCACTCTCACACTGTCACTCCACTCTCACACTGTCACTCCACTCTCTCTCACACTGTCACTCCACTCTCTCTCACACTGTCACTCCACTCTCACTCCACTCTCTCTCACACTGTCACTCCACTCTCACACTGTCACTCCACTCTCACACTGTCACTCCACTCTCACACTGTCACTCCACTCTCACACTGTCACTCCACTCTCTCTCACACTGTCACTCCACTCTCTCTCACACTGTCACTCCACTCTCACTCCACTCTCTCTCACACTGTCACTCCACTCTCACACTGTCACTCCACTCTCACACTGTCACTCCACTCTCTCTCACACTGTCACTCCACTCTCTCTCACACTGTCACTCCACTCTCACACTGTCACTCCACTCTCTCTCACACTGTCACTCCACTCTCACTCCACTCTCTCTCACACTGTCACTCCACTCTCACACTGTCACTCCACTCTCACTCCACTCTCTCTCACACTGTCACTCCACTCTCTCTCACACTGTCACTCCACTCTCACTCCACTCTCTCTCACACTGTCACTCCACTCTCACACTGTCACTCCACTCTCTCTCACACTGTCACTCCACTCTCACTCCACTCTCTCTCACACTGTCACTCCACTCTCACACTGTCACTCCACTCTCTCTCACACTGTCACTCCACTCTCTCTCACACTGTCACTCCACTCTCACACTGTCACTCCACTCTCTCTCACACTGTCACTCCACTCTCACTCCACTCTCTCTCACACTGTCACTCCACTCTCACACTGTCACTCCACTCTCACTCCACTCTCTCTCACACTGTCACTCCACTCTCACACTGTCACTCCACTCTCTCTCACACTGTCACTCCACTCTCACTCCACTCTCTCTCACACTGTCACTCCACTCTCACACTGTCACTCCACTCTCACACTGTCACTCCACTCTCTCTCACACTGTCACTCCACTCTCACTCCACTCTCTCTCACACTGTCACTCCACTCTCACACTGTCACTCCACTCTCTCTCACACTGTCACTCCACTCTCACTCCACTCTCTCTCACACTGTCACTCCACTCTCACACTGTCACTCCACTCTCACACTGTCACTCCACTCTCTCTCACACTGTCACTCCACTCTCACACTGTCACTCCACTCTCACTCCACTCTCTCTCACACTGTCACTCCACTCTCACACTGTCACTCCACTCTCTCTCACACTGTCACTCCACTCTCACACTGTCACTCCACTCTCACACTGTCACTCCACTCTCTCTCACACTGTCACTCCACTCTCACACTGTCACTCCACTCTCTCTCACACTGTCACTCCACTCTCACTCCACTCTCTCTCACACTGTCACTCCACTCTCACACTGTCACTCCACTCTCACACTGTCACTCCACTCTCACACTGTCACTCCACTCTCACACTGTCACTCCACTCTCACACTGTCACTCCACTCTCACACTGTCACTCCACTCTCTCTCACACTGTCACTCCACTCTCACACTGTCACTCCACTCTCACACTGTCACTCCACTCTCACACTGTCACTCCACTCTCACACTGTCACTCCACTCTCTCTCACACTGTCACTCCACTCTCACACTGTCACTCCACTCTCACACTGTCACTCCACTCTCACACTGTCACTCCACTCTCACACTGTCACTCCACTCTCACACTGTCACTCCACTCTCTCTCACACTGTCACTCCACTCTCACACTCTCATTCCACTCTCTCTCACACTGTCACTCCACTCTCACACTGTCACTCCACTCTCTCTCACACTGTCACTCCACTCTCACACTGTCACTCCACTCTCACACTGTCACTCCACTCTCACACTGTCACTCCACTCTCACACTGTCACTCCACTCTCTCTCACACTGTCACTCCACTCTCACACTGTCACTCCACTCTCACACTGTCACTCCACTCTCTCTCACACTGTCACTCCACTCTCACACTGTCACTCCACTCTCACACTCTCATTCCACTCTCTCTCACACTGTCACTCCACTCTCACACTGTCACTCCACTCTCACACTCTCATTCCACTCTCTCTCACACTGTCACTCCACTCTCACACTGTCACTCCACTCTCTCTCACACTGTCACTCCACTCTCACACTGTCACTCCACTCTCACACTCCCACCCCACTCTCTTTCACACTGTCACTCCACTCTCACACTGTCACTCCACTCTCACACTGTCACTCCACTCTCACACTGTCACTCCACTCTCTCTCACACTGTCACTCCACTCTCTCTCACACTGTCACTCCACTCTCTCTCACACTGTCACTCCACTCTCTCTCACACTGTCACTCCACTCTCACACTGTCACTCCACTCTCTCTCACACTGTCACTCCACTCTCACTCCACTCTCTCTCACACTGTCACTCCACTCTCACACTGTCACTCCACTCTCACACTGTCACTCCACTCTCTCTCACACTGTCACTCCACTCTCACACTGTCACTCCACTCTCACACTGTCACTCCACTCTCTCTCACACTGTCACTCCACTCTCACACTCTCACTCCACTCTCACACTGTCACTCCACTCTCACACTGTCACTCCACTCTCACACTGTCACTCCACTCTCACACTGTCACTCCACTCTCACACTGTCACTCCACTCTCACACTGTCACTCCACTCTCACACTCTCACTCCACTCTCACACTGTCACTCCACTCTCACACTGTCACTCCACTCTCACACTGTCACTTCACTCTCACACTGTCACTCCACTCTCACACTGTCACTCCACTCTCACACTGTCACTCCACTCTCTTTCACACTGTCACTCCACTCTCACACTGTCACTCCACTCTCACACTGTCACTCCACTCTCACACTGTCACTCCACTCTCTCTCACACTGTCACTCCACTCTCACACTGTCACTCCACTCTCACACTGTCACTCCACTCTCACACTGTCACTCCACTCTCTCTCACACTGTCACTCCACTCTCACACTCCCACCCCACTCTCTTTCACACTGTCACTCCACTCTCACACTGTCACTCCACTCTCACACTGTCACTCCACTCTCACACTGTCACCCCACTCTCTCTCACACTGTCACTCCACTCTCACACTCTCACTCCACTCTCTCTCACACTGTCACTCCACTCTCACACTCCCACCCCACTCTCTCTCACACTGTCACTCCACTCTCTCTCACACTGTCACTCCACTCTCACACTGTCACTCCACTCTCACACTCCCACCCCACTCTCACACTCTCATACTACCACCCCACTCTCATACTACCACCCCACTCTCACACCCCCACCCCACTCTGACACTACCATAGCACTCTCCCGATGTTTGCGACACTGCCACCTTCCACCAGAAGGTGTTCTCCGATGCTTCCATGTGAGGGTAAAGTGTGTTATGTGAACGCTTCCACCGACAATCTTTGTGAGCTCAAGAGGAGGAAATCAATGAGATAGAAGTAGAGGCACCAGTCACAGCTAGAGACGAGGCCTTAGCAAAAACAGGAGCCGGATACAAAAACAGGAGCCGGATACAAAAACAGGAGCCGGATACAAAAACAGGAGCCGGATACAAAAACAGGAGCCGGATACAAAAACAGGAGCCGGATACAAAAACAGGAGCCGGATACAAAAACAGGAGCCGGATACAAAAACAGGAGTCGGATACAAAAACAGGAGCCGGATACAAAAACAGGAGCCGGATACAAAAACAGGAGCCGGATACAAAAACAGGAGCCGGATACAAAAACAGGAGCCAGATACAAAAGCAGTAGCCAGATACAAAAACAGGAGCCAGATACAAAAAACAGGAGCCGGATACAAAAACAGGAGCCGGATACAAAAACTGGAACCGGATACAAAAACAGGAGCCGGATACAAAAACAGGAGCCGGATACAAAAACAGGAGCCGGATACAAAAACAGGAGCCAGATTCAAAAAACAGGAGCCGGATACAAAAACAGGAGCCGGATACAAAAACAGGAACCGGATACAAAAACAGGAGCCGGATACAAAAACAGGAGCCGGATACAAAAACAGGAGCCGGATACAAAAACAGGAGCCGGATACAAAAACAGGAGCCGGATACAAAAACAGGAGCCGGATACAAAAACAGGAGCCAGATACAAAAACAGGAGCCGGATACAAAAACAGGAGGCCAATACAAAAACAGGAAGCCTTAGCAAAAACAGGAAGCCTTAGCAAAAACAGGAGGCCTTAACAAAAACAGGAGGCCTTAACAAAAACAGGAGGCCTTAACAAAAACAGGAGGACTTAACAAAAACAGGAGGCCTTAACAAAAACAGGAGCCCGATACCAAAACAGGAGCCCGATACCAAAACATGAGGCCCGCAACAAAATCAGGAGGCCGACACAAAAACAGGTAAGGTCAGGTCATGTCATCCCATAACCGGTGAGATCGTTGGGGCACACATGAAGACATCCTCACAACGCCACGCCACCCTTCTCTGTCAGATGCCGCTGCCTGTGACTCTTCTGGTCGGAGACTGGTCCATTCTTTTATGTTGTCCTCCCATCTCTTTTTGGGCCGGCCTCTTCGTCGTCTGCCATGCTCCTTTCTGTGGAGGATCGTAGTTGCAAGACCATTTGATCTCGATATGTGACCGTACCAAGCGAGTTTCCTTCTTTTGACAGTTGCCAAGAGGTCTTCAACAGACCCTATTGCTGTTGTAATTCTATCTCGATCTTTGTACGTGACGTTTAAATGTCTTCGGAAACATCTCATCTCCAAGGTCTGTATCCTTCGTTGAAGGTCAGCTGTAACTGTCCATGTCTCACAAGTATAGAGGAATATTGACAGGACCAGTTTACGCATTAATCTGATTTTCCTACACAGTGCTAACCGTTTATCTTGCCACATTGTGTTAAGCCGTGCAAGCGCCGCTATTGTCTGTGCTATTCTGGCCAACACTTCACATTTTGATCCTTCATCACTGACAATCGACCCCAGATATTTAAAACGGTCAACCACTTCGAGCTCCTGACCGTTAGCTTGTATCCTGCTATTAAAGCCCTTGGCGTTGTTGGTCATTAATTTTGTCGTCCAAAAACAGGAGACCGACACAAAAACAGGTGACTGACACAAAAAACAGGAAACTGACACAAAAACAGCAGTCTGACACCAAAACAGGAGGCCCACACAAAAACAGCATACCTTTCAACAAATCATTTCACAGAAATTCTAATTTACGCGCCTGCAAGCCAGAACACCTGGAAGACGATCCGATAGTGGAGTGAGGGTGCGTTGTGAGACATGATTTTATACAAGACACAGGAGAGTGAGTAGACTATGGTAGAAGAGGAGAGAGAGTATACTATGGTAAAAGACAGAGGAGAGAGAGTAGGCTATAGTAGGAGAGAGAGTAGACTTTGGTAGAAGACAGAGGAGAGAGAGTATACTATGGTAGAAAACAGAGGAGAGAGAGAGAGAGAGTAGGCTATATTAGGAGAGAGAGTAGACTATGGTAGAAGACAGAGGAGAGAGAGAGAGAGAGTAGGCTATATTAGGAGAGAGAGTAGACTATGGTAGAAGACAGAGGAGAGAGAGAGAGAGAGTAGGCTATATTAGGAGAGAGAGTAGACTATGGTAGAAGAGGAGAGAGAGTATACTATGGTAAAAGACAGAGGAGAGAGAGTAGGCTATAGTAGGAGAGAGAGTAGACTATGGTAGAAAACAGAGGAGAGAGAGTATACTATGGTAAAAGACAGAGGAGAGACAGAGAGAGAGAGTAGGCTATAGTAGGAGAGAGAGTAGACTTTGGTAGAAGACAGAGGAGAGAGAGTATACTATGGTAAAAGACAGAGGAGAGACAGAGAGAGAGAGTAGGCTATAGTAGGAGAGAGAGTAGACTTTGGTAGAAGACAGAGGAGAGAGAGTATACTATGGTAAAAGACAGAGGAGAGAGAGAGAGAGAGTAGGCTATAGTAGGAGAGAGAGTAGACTTTGGTAGAAGACAGAGGAGAGAGAGTATACTATGGTAAAAGACAGAGGAGAGACAGAGAGAGAGAGTAGGCTATAGTAGGAGAGAGAGTAGACTTTGGTAGAAGACAGAGGAGAGAGAGTATACTATGGTAAAAGACAGAGGAGAGACAGAGAGAGAGAGTAGGCTATAGTAGGAGAGAGAGTAGACTTTGGTAGAAGACAGAGGAGAGAGAGTATACTATGGTAAAAGACAGAGGAGAGAGAGAGAGAGAGAGAGAGTAGGCTATAGTAGGAGAGTGAGTAGACTATGGTAGAAAACAGAGGAGAGAGAGTATACTATGGTAAAAGACAGAGGAGAGAGAGTAGGCTATAGTAGGAGAGAGAGTAGACTATGGTAGAAAACAGAGGAGAGAGAGTATACTATGGTAAAAGACAGAGGAGAGACAGAGAGAGAGAGTAGGCTATAGTAGGAGAGAGAGTAGACTTTGGTAGAAGACAGAGGAGAGAGAGTATACTATGGTAAAAGACAGAGGAGAGACAGAGAGAGAGAGTAGGCTATAGTAGGAGAGAGAGTAGACTTTGGTAGAAGACAGAGGAGAGAGAGTATACTATGGTAAAAGACAGAGGAGAGAGAGAGAGAGAGTAGGCTATAGTAGGAGAGAGAGTAGACTTTGGTAGAAGACAGAGGAGAGAGAGTATACTATGGTAAAAGACAGAGGAGAGACAGAGAGAGAGAGTAGGCTATAGTAGGAGAGAGAGTAGACTTTGGTAGAAGACAGAGGAGAGAGAGTATACTATGGTAAAAGACAGAGGAGAGACAGAGAGAGAGAGTAGGCTATAGTAGGAGAGAGAGTAGACTTTGGTAGAAGACAGAGGAGAGAGAGTATACTATGGTAAAAGACAGAGGAGAGAGAGAGAGAGAGAGAGAGAGTAGGCTATAGTAGGAGAGAGAGTAGACTTTGGTAGAAGACAGAGGAGAGAGAGTATACTATGGTAAAAGACAGAGGAGAGAGAGTAGGCTATAGTAGGAGAGAGAGTAGACTATGGTAGAAAACAGAGGAGAGAGAGCATACTATGGTAAAAGACAGAGGAGAGACAGAGAGAGAGAGTAGGCTATAGTAGGAGAGAGAGTAGACTTTGGTAGAAGACAGAGGAGAGAGAGTATACTATGGTAAAAGACAGAGGAGAGAGAGAGAGAGAGAGAGTAGGCTATATTAGGAGAGAGAGTAGACTATGGTAGAAGACAGAGGAGAGAGAGAGAGAGAGGAGGCTCTGGTAGAAGACAGAGGAGAGAGTGTAGACTATGGTAGAAGAGGAGAGAGAGTAGATTATGGTAGAAGACAGAGGAGAGAGAGAGTAGACTATGGTAGAAGACAGAGGAGAGAGAGAGTAGACTATGGTAGACGACAGAGGAGAGAGAGAGTAGACTATGGTAGAAGACAGAGGAGAGAGAGAGTAGACTATGGTAGAAGACAGAGGAGAGAGAGTGAGAGAGAGTAGGCTATGGTATAAGAGGAGAGAGAGTAGGCTATGGTAGAAGACAGAGGAGAGAGAGAGAAGACTATGGTAGAAGACAGAGGAGAGAGAGAGAAGACTATGGTAGAAGACAGAGGAGAGAGAGTGAGAGAGAGTAGGCTATGGTAGAAGAGGAGAGAGAGTAGGCTATGGTAGAAGACAGAGGAGAGAGAGTGTGAGAGAGAGTAGGCTATGGTAGAAGACAGAGGAGAGAGAGAGTGAGAGAGAGTAGGCTATGGTAGAAGAGGAGAGAGAGTAGGCTATGGTATAAGACAGAGGAGAGAGTGTAGACTATGGTAGAAGAGGAGAGAGAGAGTGAGAGAGAGTAGGCTATGGTAGAAGACAGAGGAGAGAGAGTAGACTATGGTAGAAGACAGAGGAGAGAGAGTGAGAGAGAGTAGGCTATGGTAGAAGAGGAGAGAGAGTAGGCTATGGTAGAAGACAGAGGAGAGAGAGAGTGAGAGAGAGTAGGCTATGGTAGAAGACAGAGGAGAGAGAGAGTGAGAGAGAGTAGGCTATGGTAGAAGAGGAGAGAGAGTAGGCTATGGTAGAAGACAGAGGAGAGAGAGAGTGAGAGAGAGTAGACTGTGGTAGAAGAGGAAAGAGAGAGTGAGAGAGAGTAGGCTATGGTAGAAGACCGAGGAGAGAGTGTAGACTATGGTAGAAGAGGAGAGAGAGAGTGAGAGAGAGTAGGCTATAGTAGAAGACAGAGGAGAGAGAGTTGACTATGGTAGAAGTCAGAGGAGAGAGAGTGAGAGAGAGTAGGCTATGGTAGAAGAGGAGAGAGAGTAGGCTATGGTAGAAGACAGAGGAGAGAGAGAGTGAGAGAGAGTAGACTATGGTAGAAGACAGAGGAGAGAGAGTGAGAGAGAGTAGACTATGGTAGAAGAGGAGAGAGAGTAGGCTATGGTAGAAGACAGAGGAGAGAGAGAGTGAGAGAGAGTAGGCTATGGTAGAAGAGGAGAGAGAGTAGACTATGGTAGAAGACAGAGGAGAGAGAGAGTAGGCTATCGTAGAAGAGGAGAGAGAGTAGGCTATGGTAGAAGA
Source organism: Ariolimax columbianus (assembly GCA_036924085.1). NCBI lineage: Eukaryota > Metazoa > Mollusca > Gastropoda > Stylommatophora > Arionidae > Ariolimax > Ariolimax columbianus. Next base: position 111,474 of record JAVGWX010000152.1, read on the forward strand.
CAGAGGAGAGACAGAGTGAGAGAGAGTAGGCTATGGTAGAAGAGGAGAGAGAGTAGACTATGGTAGAAGAGAGAGGAGAGAGAGTATACTTTGGGAGAAGACAGAGGAGAGAGTGTAGACTATGGTAGAAGAGAAGAGAGAGAGTGAGAGAGAGTAGGCTATGGTAGAAGACAGAGGAGAGAGAGAGTAGACTATGATAGAAGACAGAGGAGAGAGAGTGAGAGAGAGTAGGCTATGGTAGAAGAGGAGAGAGAGTAGGCTATGGTAGAAGAGGAGAGAGAGTGAGAGAGAGTAGACTATGGTAGAAGACAGAGGAGAGAGAGTGAGAGAGAGTAGACTATGGTAGAAGAGGAGAGAGAGTAGGCTATGGTAGAAGACAGAGGAGAGAGAGAGTGAGAGAGAGTAGGCTATGGTAGAAGAGGAGAGAGAGTAGGCTATGGTAGAAGACAGAGGAGAGAGAGAGTGAGAGAGAGTGGGAGAGAGTAGGCTATGGTAGAAGAGGAGAGAGAGTAGGCTATGGTAGAAGAGAGAGGAGAGAGAGTATACTATGGTAGAAGACAGAGGAGAGAGAGAGTGAGAGAGAGTAGGCTATGGTAGAAGAGGAGAGAGAGTAGGCTATGGTAGAAGACAGAGGAGAGAGAGAGTGAGAGAGAGTAGACTATGGTAGAAGAGGAGAGAGAGTAGGCTATGGTAGAAGACAGAGGAGAGAGAGAGTGAGAGAGAGTAGGCTATGGTAGAAGACAGAAGAGAGTAGGCTATGCTAGACGACAGAGGAGAGAGAGAGTGAGAGAGAGTAGGCTATGGTAGAAGAGGAGATAGAGTAGGCTATGGTAGAAGACAGAGGAGAGAGAGAGTGAGAGAGAGTAGACTATGGTAGAAGAGGAGAGAGAGTAGGCTATGGTAGAAGACAGAGGAGAGAGAGAGTGAGAGAGAGTAGGCTATGGTAGAAGAGGAGAGAGAGTAGGCTATGGTAGAAGACAGAGGAGAGAGAGAGTGAGAGAGAGTAGACTATGGTAGAAGAGGAGAGAGTGTAGGCTATGGTAGAAGACAGAGGAGAGAGAGAGTGAGAGAGAGTAGGCTATGGTAGAAGAGGAGAGAGAGGGCTACGGTAGAAGAGGAGAGTGGAGTAGGCTATGGTAAAGACAGAGGAGAGAGAGTGAGAGAGAGTAGGACTATGGTAGAAGACAGAGGAAAGAGAGTGAGAGAGAGTAACTATGGTAGAAAGAGGAGAGAGAGTAGGCTATAGTAGAAGACAGAGAAGAGATGAGGGAGAGTAGGCTATGGTAGATAGCTACTCACTCTCTCTCTTCCCGTCTCTCCAAGCTCTCACACTGTCACTCCACTCACTCTCCACACTGTCACTCCACTCTCACTCCACTCTCACACTGTCACTCACTCTCACACTGTCACTCCACTCTCTCTCTCACACTGTCACTCCACTCTCTCACACTCTCCTCCACTCTCACTGGCCACTCCACTCTCACTCCACTCTCACACTGTCACTCCACTCTCTCTCACACTGTCACTCCCACTCTCTCTCACACTCTCACTCCACTCTCACTCCACTCTCACACTGTCACTCCACTCTCACACTGTCACTCTCTCACTCTCTCACACTGTCACTCTCCACTCTCTCTCACACTGTCACTCCACTCTCTCTCACACTGTCACTCCACTCTCACTCCACTCTCACACTGTCACTCCCACTCTCACACTGTCACTCCCACTCTCTCACACTGTCACTCCACTCTCACACTGTCACTCACCTCCACTCTCTCTCACACTGTCACTCCACTCTCACTCCACTCTCACACTGTCACTCCACTCTCACACTGTCACTCCACTCTCTCCACTCTACACTGTCACTCCACTCTCTCTCACACTGTCACTCCACTCTCACACTGTCACTCCACTCTCACTCTCACTCTCACACTGTCACTCCACTCTCTCTCACACTGCACTCCACTCTCTCTCACACTCTCACTCACTCTCACTCCACTCTCACACTGTCACTCCACTCTCACACTGTCACTCCACTCTCACTGTCACTCTCTCTCACACTGTCACTCCACTCTCACACTGTCACTCCACTCTCACACTGTCACTCCACTCTCACACTGTCACTCCACTCTCTCTCACACTCTCACTCCACTCTCACTGTCACTCCACTCTCACACTGTCACTCCACTCTCTCTCACACTGTCACTCCACTCTCACACTGTCACTCCACTCTCACTCCACTCTCACACTGTCACTCCACTCTCTCTCACACTGTCACTCCACTCTCACACTGTCACTCCACTCTCACACTGTCACTCCACTCTCACTCACTCTCACACTGTCACTCCACTCTCCACACTGTCACTCCACTCTCACTCCACTCTCACACTCACTCCACTCTCTCCACTGTCACTCCACTCTCACACTGTCACTCCACTCTCTCTCACACTGTCACTCACTCTCACACTGTCACTCCACTCTCACACTGTCACTCACTCTCACACTGTCACTCCACTCTCTCTCACACTGTCACTCCACTCTCACACTGTCACTCCACTCTCACTGTCACTCCACTCTCACACTGTCACTCCACTCTCTCTCACACTGTCACTCCACTCTCACACTGTCACTCCACTCTCACACTGTCACTCCACTCTCACACTGTCACTCCACTCTCTCTCACACTGTCACTCCACTCTCACTGTCACTCCACTCACACTGTCACTCCACTCTCACACTGTCACTCCACTCTCTCTCACACTGTCACTCCACTCTCACACTGTCACTCCACTCTCACACTGTCACTCCCACTCTCACTCCACTCTCTCTCACACTCTCACTCCACTCTCACACTGTCACTCCACTCTCACACTGTCACTCCACTCTCTCTCACACTGTCACTCCACTCTCACACTGTCACTCCACTCTCACACTGTCACTCCACTCTCTCACACTGTCACTCCACTCTCTCACACTGTCACTCCACTCTCTCACACTGTCACTCCACTCTCACTCCACTCTCACACTGTCACTCCACTCTCACACTGTCACTCCACTCTCACTCCCTCTCTCACACTGTCACTCCACTCTCACACTGTCACTCCACTCTCACACTGTCACTCCACTCTCACACTCTCACTCCTCTCACACTGTCACTCCACTCTCACTCACTCTCTCTCACACTGTCACTCCACTCTCACTCCACTCTCTCTCACACTGTCACTCCACTCTCACACTGTCACTCCACTCTCACTCACTCACTCTCACACTGTCACTCCACTCTCACACTGTCACTCCACTCTCACACTGTCACTCCACTCTCACACTGTCACTCCACTCTCTCTCACACTGTCACTCCACTCTCACACTGTCCTCCACTCTCACTCCACTCTCTCACACTGTCACTCCACTCTCTCTCACACTGTCACTCCACTCTCACACTGTCACTCCACTCTCTCTCACACTGTCACTCCACTCTCACTCACTCTCTCTCACACTGTCACTCCACTCTCTCTCACACTGTCACTCCACTCTCACACTGTCACTCCACTCTCTCTCACACTGTCACTCCACTCTCACTCCACTCTCTCTCACACTGTCACTCCACTCTCACACTGTCACTCCACTCTCACACTGTCACTCCACTCTCTCTCACACTGTCACTCCACTCTCACACTGTCACTCCACTCTCTCTCACACTGTCACTCCACTCTCACACTGTCACTCCACTCTCTCTCACACTGTCACTCCACTCTCTCTCACACTGTCACTCCACTCTCACACTGTCACTCCACTCTCTCTCACACTGTCACTCCACTCTCACTCCACTCTCTCTCACACTGTCACTCCACTCTCACACTGTCACTCACTCTCACTCCACTCTCTCTCACACTGTCACTCCACTCTCACACTGTCACTCCACTCTCTCTCACACTGTCACTCCACTCTCACTCCACTCTCTCTCACACTGTCACTCCACTCTCACACTGTCACTCCACTCTCTCTCACACTGTCACTCCACTCTCACTCCACTCTCTCTCACACTGTCACTCCACTCTCACACTGTCACTCCACTCTCTCTCACACTGTCACTCCACTCTCACTCACTCTCTCTCACACTGTCACTCCACTCTCACACTGTCACTCCACTCTCTCTCACACTGTCACTCCACTCTCACTCCACTCTCTCTCACACTGTCACTCCACTCTCACACTGTCACTCCACTCTCACACTGTCACTCCACTCTCTCTCACACTGTCACTCCACTCTCACACTGTCACTCCACTCTCACACTGTCACTCCACTCTCTCTCACACTGTCACTCCACTCTCACACTGTCACTCCACTCTCTCTCACACTGTCACTCCACTCTCACTCCACTCTCTCTCACACTGTCACTCCACTCTCACACTGTCACTCCACTCTCACACTGTCACTCCACTCTCACACTGTCACTCCACTCTCACACTGTCACTCCACTCTCACACTGTCACTCCACTCTCTCTCACACTGTCACTCCACTCTCACACTGTCACTCCACTCTCTCTCACACTGTCACTCCACTCGTCACTCCACTCTCTCTCACACTGTCACTCCACTCTCTCTCACACTGTCACTCCACTCTCTCTCACACTGTCACTCCACTCTCACTCCACTCTCTCTCACACTGTCACTCCACTCTCACACTGTCACTCCACTCTCACACTGTCACTCCACTCTCTCTCACACTGTCACTCCACTCTCACACTGTCACTCCACTCTCTCTCACACTGTCACTCCACTCTCACACTGTCACTCCACTCTCTCTCACACTGTCACTCCACTCTCACTCCACTCTCTCTCACACTGTCACTCCACTCTCACACTGTCACTCCACTCTCACACTGTCACTCCACTCTCACACTGTCACTCCACTCTCACACTGTCACTCCACTCTCACACTGTCACTCCACTCTCTCTCACACTGTCACTCCACTCTCACTCCACTCTCTCTCACACTGTCACTCCACTCTCACACTCTCATTCCACTCTCTCTCACACTGTCACTCCACTCTCACACTGTCACTCCACTCTCTCTCACACTGTCACTCCACTCTCACACTGTCACTCCACTCTCACACTGTCACTCCACTCTCTCTCACACTGTCACTCCACTCTCACACTGTCACTCCACTCTCACACTGTCACTCCACTCTCACACTGTCACTCCACTCTCACACTGTCACTCCACTCTCACACTCTCATTCCACTCTCTCTCACACTGTCACTCCACTCTCACACTGTCACTCCACTCTCACACTGTCACTCCACTCTCTCTCACACTGTCACTCCACTCTCACACTGTCACTCCACTCTCACACTCCCACCCCACTCTCTTTCACACTGTCACTCCACTCTCACACTGTCACTCCACTCTCACACTGTCACTCCACTCTCACACTGTCACTCCACTCTCTCTCACACTGTCACTCCACTCTCACACTGTCACTCCACTCTCACACTGTCACTCCACTCTCACACTGTCACTCCACTCTCTCTCACACTGTCACTCCACTCTCACACTGTCACTCCACTCTCTCTCACACTCCCACCCCACTCTCTTTCACACTGTCACTCCACTCTCACACTGTCACTCCACTCTCACACTGTCACTCCACTCTCACACTGTCACTCCACTCTCTTTCACACTGTCACTCCACTCTCACACTGTCACTCCACTCTCACACTGTCACTCCACTCTCTCTCACACTGTCACTCCACTCTCACACTGTCACTCCACTCTCACACTGTCACCCCACTCTCACACTGTCACTCCACTCTCACACTCTCATTCCACTCTCTCTCACACTGTCACTCCACTCTCACACTCTCATTCCACTCTCTCTCACACTGTCACTCCACTCTCACACTGTCACTCCACTCTCACACTCCCACCCCACTCTCTTTCACACTGTCACTCCACTCTCACACTGTCACTCCACTCTCACACTGTCACTCCACTCTCTCTCACACTGTCACTCCACTCTCACACTGTCACTCCACTCTCTCTCACACTGTCACTCCACTCTCACACTGTCACTCCACTCTCTCTCACACTGTCACTCCACTCTCTCTCACACTGTCACTCCACTCTCTCTCACACTGTCACTCCACTCTCACACTGTCACTCCACTCTCTCTCACACTGTCACTCCACTCTCTCTCACACTCCCACCCCACTCTCTTTCACACTGTCACTCCACTCTCACACTGTCACTCCACTCTCACACTGTCACTCCACTCTCACACTGTCACTCCACTCTCTTTCACACTGTCACTCCACTCTCACACTGTCACTCCACTCTCACACTGTCACTCCACTCTCTCTCACACTGTCACTCCACTCTCACACTGTCACTCCACTCTCACACTGTCACCCCACTCTCACACTGTCACTCCACTCTCACACTCTCATTCCACTCTCTCTCACACTGTCACTCCACTCTCACACTCTCATTCCACTCTCTCTCACACTGTCACTCCACTCTCACACTGTCACTCCACTCTCACACTCCCACCCCACTCTCTTTCACACTGTCACTCCACTCTCACACTGTCACTCCACTCTCACACTGTCACTCCACTCTCTCTCACACTGTCACTCCACTCTCACACTGTCACTCCACTCTCACACTGTCACTCCACTCTCTCTCACACTGTCACTCCACTCTCACACTCCCACTCCACTCTCTTTCACACTGTCACTCCACTCTCACACTGTCACTCCACTCTCACACTGTCACCCCACTCTCTCTCACACTGTCACTCCACTCTCACACTCTCACTCCACTCTCTCTCACACTGTCACTCCACTCTCTCTCACACTGTCACTCCACTCTCACACTCCCACCCCACTCTCTCTCACACTGTCACTCCACTCTCTCTCACACTGTCACTCCACTCTCTCTCACACTGTCACTCCACTCTCTCTCACACTGTCACTCCACTCTCTCTCACACTGTCACTCCACTCTCTCTCACACTGTCACTCCACTCTCACACTCCCACCCCACTCTCTCTCACACTGTCACTCCACTCTCTCTCACACTGTCACTCCACTCTCTCTCACACTGTCACTCCACTCTCTCTCACACTGTCACTCCACTCTCTCTCACACTGTCACTCCACTCTCTCTCACACTGTCACTCCACTCTCACACTCCCACCCCACTCTCTCTCACACTGTCACTCCACTCTCTCTCACACTGTCACTCCACTCTCTCTCACACTGTCACTCCACTCTCTCTCACACTGTCACCCCACTCTCACACTCTCACTCCACTCTCTCTCACACTGTCACCCCACTCTCACACTCTCACTCCACTCTCTCTCACACTGTCACTCCACTCTCACACTCTCACTCCACTCTCTCTCACACTGTCACCCCACTCTCACACTCTCACTCCACTCTCTCTCACACTGTCACTCCACTCTCACACTCTCACTCCACTCTCTCTCACACTGTCACTCCACTCTCTCTCACACTGTCACTCCACTCTCACACTCCCACCCCACTCTCTCTCACACTGTCACTCCACTCTCACACTCCCACCCCACTCTCTCTCACACTGTCACTCCACTCTCTCTCACACTGTCACTCCACTCTCTCTCACACTGTCACTCCACTCTCACACTCCCACCCCACTCTCACACTCTCATACTACCACCCCACTCTCATACTACCACCCCACTCTCACACCCCCACCCCACTCTGACACTACCATAGCACTCTCCCGATGTTTGCGACACTGCCACCTTCCACCAGAAGGTGTTCTCCGATGCTTCCATGTGAGGGTAAAGTGTGTTATGTGAACGCTTCCACCGACAATCTTTGTGAGCTCAAGAGGAGGAAATCAATGAGATAGAAGTAGAGGCACCAGTCACAGCTAGAGACGAGGCCTTAGCAAAAACAGGAGCCGGATACAAAAACAGGAGCCGGATACAAAAACAGGAGCCGGATACAAAAACAGGAGCCAGATACAAAAACAGGAGCCGGATACAAAAACAGGAGCCGGATACAAAAACAGGAGCCGGATACAAAAACAGGAGCCGGATACAAAAACAGGAGTCGGATACAAAAACAGGAGCCGGATACAAAAACAGGAGCCGGATACAAAAACAGGAGCCGGATACAAAAACAGGAGCCGGATACAAAAACAGGAGCCAGATACAAAAGCAGTAGCCAGATACAAAAACAGGAGCCAGATACAAAAAACAGGAGCCGGATACAAAAACAGGAGCCGGATACAAAAACAGGAACCGGATACAAAAACAGGAGCCGGATACAAAAACAGGAGCCGGATACAAAAACAGGAGCCGGATACAAAAACAGGAGCCAGATTCAAAAAACAGGAGCCGGATACAAAAACAGGAGCCGGATACAAAAACAGGAGCCGGATACAAAAACAGGAGCCGGATACAAAAACAGGAGCCGGATACAAAAACAGGAGCCGGATACAAAAACAGGAGCCGGATACAAAAACAGGAGCCGGATACAAAAACAGGAGCCGGATACAAAAACAGGAGCCGGATACAAAAACAGGAGGCCAATACAAAAACAGGAAGCCTTAGCAAAAACAGGAAGCCTTAGCAAAAACAGGAGGCCTTAACAAAAACAGGAGGCCTTAACAAAAACAGGAGGCCTTAACAAAAACAGGAGGCCTTAACAAAAACAGGAGCCCGATACCAAAACAGGAGCCCGATACCAAAACATGAGGCCCGCAACAAAATCAGGAGGCCGACACAAAAACAGGTAAGGTCAGGTCATGTCATCCCATAACCGGTGAGATCGTTGGGGCACACATGAAGACATCCTCACAACGCCACGCCACCCTTCTCTGTCAGATGCCGCTGCCTGTGACTCTTCTGGTCGGAGACTGGTCCATTCTTTTATGTTGTCCTCCCATCTCTTTTTGGGCCGGCCTCTTCGTCGTCTGCCATGCTCCTTTCTGTGGAGGATCGTAGTTGCAAGACCATTTGATCTCGATATGTGACCGTACCAAGCGAGTTTCCTTCTTTTGACAGTTGCCAAGAGGTCTTCAACAGACCCTATTGCTGTTGTAATTCTATCTCGATCTTTGTACGTGACGTTTAAATGTCTTCGGAAACATCTCATCTCCAAGGTCTGTATCCTTCGTTGAAGGTCAGCTGTAACTGTCCATGTCTCACAAGTATAGAGGAATATTGACAGGACCAGTTTACGCATTAATCTGATTTTCCTACACAGTGCTAACCGTTTATCTTGCCACATTGTGTTAAGCCGTGCAAGCGCCGCTATTGTCTGTGCTATTCTGGCCAACACTTCACATTTTGATCCTTCATCACTGACAATCGACCCCAGATATTTAAAACGGTCAACCACTTCGAGCTCCTGACCGTTAGCTTGTATCCTGCTATTAAAGCCCTTGGCGTTGTTGGTCATTAATTTTGTCGTCCAAAAACAGGAGACCGACACAAAAACAGGTGACTGACACAAAAATAGGAGACCCAACACAAAAACATGAGACCCAACTCAAAAAACAGGAAACTGACACAAAAACAGCAGTCTGACACCAAAACAGGAGGCCCATACAAAAACAGCATACCTTTCAACAAATCATTTTACAGAAATTCTAATTTACGCGCCTGCAAGCCAGAACACCTGGAAGACGATCCGATAGTGGAGTGAGGGAGCGTTGTGAGACATGATTTTATACAAGACACAGGAGAGTGAGTAGACTATGGTAGAAAACAGAGGAGAGAGAGTAGGCTATGGTGAGAGACAGAGGAGAGACAGAGAGAGAGAGAGTAGGCTATAGTAGGAGAGAGAGTAGACTTTGGTAGAAAACAGAGGAGAGAGAGAGAGAGAGTAGGCTATATTAGGAGAGAGAGTAGACTATGGTAGAAAACAGAGGAGAGAGAGAGAGAGAGTAGGCTATATTAGGAGAGAGAGTAGACTATGGTAGAAAACAGAGGAGAGAGAGAGAGAGAGTAGGCTATATTAGGAGAGAGAGTAGACTATGGTAGAAAACAGAGGAGAGAGAGAGAGAGAGTAGGCTATATTAGGAGAGTGAGTAGACTATGGTAGAAAACAGAGGAGAGAGAGAGAGAGAGTAGGCTATATTAGGAGAGAGAGTAGACTATGGTAGAAAACAGAGGAGAGAGAGAGAGAGAGTAGGCTATATTAGGAGAGTGAGTAGACTATGGTAGAAAACAGAGGAGAGAGAGAGAGAGAGTAGGCTATATTAGGAGAGAGAGTAGACTATGGTAGAAGACAGAGGAGAGAGAGAGAGAGAGTAGGCTATATTAGGAGAGAGAGTAGACTATGGTAGAAAACAGAGGAGAGAGAGTATACTATGGTAAAAGACAGAGGAGAGACAGAGAGAGAGAGAGAGTAGGCTATAGTAGGAGAGAGAGTAGACTTTGGTAGAAGACAGAGGAGAGAGAGTATACTATGGTAAAAGACAGAGGAGAGAGAGAGAGAGAGAGAGAGTAGGCTATATTAGGAGAGAGAGTAGACTATGGTAGAAGACAGAGGAGAGAGAGAGAGAGAGGAGGCTCTGGTAGAAGACAGAGGAGAGAGTGTAGACTATGGTAGAAGAGGAGAGAGAGTAGATTATGGTAGAAGACAGAGGAGAGAGAGAGTAGACTATGGTAGAAGACAGAGGAGAGAGAGAGTAGACTATGGTAGACGACAGAGGAGAGAGAGAGTAGACTATGGTAGAAGACAGAGGAGAGAGAGAGTAGACTATGGTAGAAGACAGAGGAGAGAGAGTGAGAGAGAGTAGGCTATGGTAGAAGAGGAGAGAGAGTAGGCTATGGTAGAAGACAGAGGAGAGAGAGAGAAGACTATGGTAGAAGACAGAGGAGAGAGAGAGAAGACTATGGTAGAAGACAGAGGAGAGAGAGTGAGAGAGAGTAGGCTATGGTAGAAGACAGAGGAGAGAGAGAGTGAGAGAGAGTAGGCTATGGTAGAAGAGGAGAGAGAGTAGGCTCTGGTAGAAGAGGAAAGAGAGTAGGCTATGGTAGAAGAGGAGAGGGAGAGTAGGCTATGGTAGAAGACAGAGGAGAGAGTGTAGACTATGGTAGAAGAGGAGAGAGAGAGTGAGAGAGAGTAGGCTATGGTAGAAGACAGAGGAGAGAGAGTAGACTATGGTAGAAGACAGAGGAGAGAGAGTGAGAGAGAGTAGGCTATGGTAGAAGAGGAGAGAGAGTAGGCTATGGTAGAAGACAGAGGAGAGAGAGAGTGAGAGAGAGTAGACTATGGTAGAAGAGGAGAGAGAGAGTGAGAGAGAGTAGGCTATGGTAGAAGACCGAGGAGAGAGTGTAGACTATGGTAGAAGAGGAGAGAGAGAGTGAGAGAGAGTAGGCTATAGTAGAAGACAGAGGAGAGAGAGTAGACTATGGTAGAAGACAGAGGAGAGAGAGTGAGAGAGAGTAGGCTATGGTAGAAGAGGAGAGAGAGTAGGCTATGGTAGAAGACAGAGGAGAGAGAGAGTGAGAGAGAGTAGACTATGGTAGAAGACAGAGGAGAGAGAGTGAGAGAGAGTAGACTATGGTAGAAGAGGAGAGAGAGTAGGCTATGGTAGAAGACAGAGGAGAGAGAGAGTGAGAGAGAGTAGGCTATGGTAGAAGAGGAGAGAGAGTAGACTATGGTAGAAGACAGAGGAGAGAGAGAGTAGGCTATCGTAGAAGAGGAGAGAGAGTAGGCTATGGTAGAAGACAGAAGAGAGAGAGAGTGAGAGAGAGTAGGCTATGGTAGAAGAGGAGAGAGAGTAGACTATGGTAGAAGAGAGAGGAGAGAGAGTATACTATGGTAGAAGACAGAGGAGAGAGTGTAGACTATGGTAGAAGAGGAGAGAGAGAGTGAGAGAGAGTAGGCTATGGTAGAAGACAGAGGAGAGAGAGAGAGTAGACTATGATAGAAGACAGAGGAGAGAGAGTGAGAGAGAGTAGGCTATGGTAGAAGAGGAGAGAGAGTAGACTATGGTAGAAGAGAGAGGAGAGAGAGTATACTATGGTAGAAGACAGAGGAGAGAGTGTAGACTATGGTAGAAGAGGAGAGAGAGAGTGAGAGAGAGTAGGCTATGGTAGAAGACAGAGGAGAGAGAGAGAGTAGACTATGATAGAAGACAGAGGAGAGAGAGTGAGAGAGAGTAGGCTATGGTAGAAGAGGAGAGAGAGTAGGCTATGGTAGAAGAGGAGAGAGAGTGAGAGAGAGTAGACTATGGTAGAAGACAGAGGAGAGAGAGTGAGAGAGAGTAGACTATGGTAGAAGAGGAGAGAGAGTAGGCTATGGTAGAAGACAGAGGAGAGAGAGAGTGAGAGAGAGTAGGCTATGGTAGAAGAGGAGAGAGAGTAGGCTATGGTAAAAGACAGGAGAGAGAGAGTGAGAGAGAGTAGGCTATGGTAGAAGAGGAGAGAGAGTAGGCTATGGTAGAAGAGAGAGGAGAGAGAGTATACTATGGTAGAAGACAGAGGAGAGAGAGAGTGAGAGAGAGTAGGCTATGGTAGAAGAGGAGAGAGAGTAGGCTATGGTAGAAGACAGAGGAGAGAGAGAGTGAGAGAGAGTAGACGATGGTAGAAGAGGAGAGAGAGTAGACTATGGTAGAAGAGAAAGGAGAGAGAGTATACTATGGTAGAAGACAGAGGAGAGAGAGAGTGAGAGAGAGTAGGCTATGGTAGAAGAGGAGAGAGAGTAGGCTATGGTAGAAGACAGAGGAGAGAGAGAGAGTGAGAGAGAGTAGACTATGGTAGAAGAGGAGAGAGAGTAGGCTATGGTAGAAGACAGAGGAGAGAGAGAGTGAGAGAGAGTAGGCTATGGTAGAAGACAGAAGAGAGTAGGCTATGGTAGAAGACAGAGGAGAGAGAGAGTGAGAGAGAGTAGGCTATGGTAGAAGAGGAGATAGAGTAGGCTATGGTAGAAGACAGAGGAGAGAGAGAGTGAGAGAGAGTAGACTATGGTAGAAGAGGAGAGAGAGTAGGCTATGGTAGAAGACAGAGGAGAGAGAGAGTGAGAGAGAGTAGGCTATGGTAGAAGAGGAGAGAGAGTAGGCTATGGTAGAAGACAGAGGAGAGAGAGTGAGAGAGGGTAGGCTATGGTAGAAGAGGAGAGAGAGTAGGCTACGGTAGAAGAGGAGAGAGAGTAGGCTATGGTAGAAGACAGAGGAGAGAGAGTGAGAGAGAGTAGACTATGGTAGAAGACAGAGGAGAGAGAGTGAGAGAGAGTAGACTATGGTAGAAGAGGAGAGAGAGTAGGCTATGGTAGAAGACAGAGAAAAGAGTGAGGGAGAGTAGGCTATGGTAGAAGAGGAGAGAGAGTAGACTATGGTAGAAGACAGAGGAGAGAGAGAGTGAGAGAGAGTAGACTATGGTAGAAGACAGAGGAGAGAGAGTAGACTATGGTAGAAGAGGAGAGAGAGTAGGCTATGGTAGAAGAGAGAGGAGAGAGAGTATACTATGGTAGAAGACAGAGGAGAGAGAGAGTGAGAGAGAGTAGGCTATGGTAGAAGAGGAGAGAGAGTAGGCTATGGTAGAAGAGAGAGGAGAGAGTAGGCTATGGTAGAAGAGGAGAGAGAGTAGACTATGGTAGAAGACAGAGGAGAGAGTAGGCTATGGTAGAAGAGGAGAGAGATTAGACTATGATAAAAGAGAGAGAGTAGACTATGGTAGAAGAGGAGAGAGAGTAGACTATGGTAGTAAGAGGAGAGTGAGTAGACTATGGTAGAAGACAGAGGGGAGAGAGAGAGAGTAGACTATGGTAGAAGACAGAGGGGAGAGAGAGTAGACTATGGTAGAAGAGGAGAGAGAGAGAGTATGGTAGAAGAGGAGAGAGAGTAGACTATGGTAGAAGAGGAGAGAGAGAGAGAGTATGGTAGAAGAGGAGAGAGAGTAGACTATGGTAGAAGAGGAGAGAGAGTAGACTATGGTAGAAGACACGAGATGTAACACAAGGCTAATAAGAGTGAGCACGCGCAGACATACACTAGCAAATAGTGCACGTGTCTGACACGAGGAAGTAAACATCGACCTTGACATGTCAGCATACTGCTAACTCCTTGCCAGGATAACTTGCAACATCTGCTGAGGAAACTCCTCGGTGCCTCCAGTCTGACGGTTATCTCCCCGACTAGGCTCTGTAATCGTGCATTCCGCTCTACCAAAACAAAACTCATTTCAATTTTTGTGTTTGTAATATAGCTAACCCGGGCTGTATCTCTAAGGTTCATATCAACAGGGGATGGATATTGTTGGCTGCGGAATGTGTGAGGATACATGGCTGCCGCCTCTCTCTCTCTCTCTCTATCTCTCTCTTTGTGTGTGTGCTTTACTGTGAACAGTATTATGTGCATACACACATACACACACTAACACACACACACCTGTGCTTACGAAGTTATAAGTAGTTCATTTATAGATGTCTATGATGGGAAGTTATCAGTAGGTCAACCTATATACATGTTAGTGATGGTTTTAAGCAGGTCGTCAGTTATAAATGTTTGTGATGTTAAGTTATCAGTAAGTCAACCTATATACATGTTAGTGATGGTTTTAAGCAGGTCGTCAGTTATAAATGTTTGTGATGTTAAGTTATCAGTAAGTCAACCTATATACATGTTAGTGATGGTTTTAAGCAGGTCGTCAGTTATAAATGTTTGTGATGTTAAGTTATCAGTAGGTCAACCTATATACATGTTAGTGATGGTTTTAAGCAGGTCGTTAGTTATAAATGTTTGTGATGCAAAGTTATCAGTAGGTCAACCTATATACATGTTAGTGATGGTTTTAAGCAGGTCGTCAGTTATAAATGTTTGTGATGTTAAGTTATCAGTAAGTCAACCTATATACATGTTAGTGATGGTTTTAAGCAGGTCGTCAGTTATAAATGTTTGTGATGTTAAGTTATCAGTAAGTCAACCTATATACATGTTAGTGATGGTTTTAAGCAGGTCGTCAGTTATAAATGTTTGTGATGTTAAGTTATCAGTAAGTCAACCTATATACATGTTAGTGATGGTTTTAAGCAGGTCGTCAGTTATAAATGTTTGTGATGTTAAGTTATCAGTAGGTCAACCTATATACATGTTAGTGATGGTTTTAAGCAGGTCGTCAGTTATAAATGTTTGTGATGCAAAGTTATCAGTAGGTCAACCTATATACATGTTAGTGATGGTTTTAAGCAGGTCGTCAGTTATAAATGTTTGTGATGTTAAGTTATAAGTAAGTCAACCTATATACATGTTAGTGATGGTTTTAAGCAGGTCGTCAGTTATAAATGTTTGTGATGTTAAGTTATCAGTAGGTCAACCTATATACATGTTAGTGATGGTTTTAAGCAGGTCGTCAGTTATAAATGTTTGTGATGTTAAGTTATCAGTAAGTCAACCTATATTATTGTTAGTGATGGTTTTAAGCAGGTCGTCAGTTATAAATGTTTGTGATGTTAAGTTATCAGTAGGTCAACCTATATACATGTTAGTGATGGTTTTAAGCAGGTCGTCAGTTATAAATGTTTGTGATGTTAAGTTATCAGTAGGTCAACCTATATACATGTTAGTGATGGTTTTAAGCAGGTCGTCAGTTATAAATGTTTGTGATGTTAAGTTATCAGTAGGTCAACCTATATACATGTTAGTGATGGTTTTAAGCAGGTCGTCAGTTATAAATGTTTGTGATGTTAAGTTATCAGTAGGTCAACCTATATACATGTTAGTGATGGTTTTAAGCAGGTCGTCAGTTATACATGATTGAGATGAGAAGATATAAGTTGGTCGTCAGTTATACATGATTGAGATGAGAAGATATAAGTTGGTCGTAAGTTATAAATGTTTCTGATGTTAAGTTATCAGTAGGTTATCAGTTATAAATGTTTGTGATGTTAAGTTATCAGTAGGTCATCATTTATAAATGTTTGTGACAAGAAGTTATAAATAGATCATGTATCTGTAGTGGGTAGTTTACGTATTTTATTTATAGATGGTGTGTGCGCTAGTAAGTATATTCAGTCCATTTGTAGATGGTGTTTGCAGGAATTTTGTTGTTTCGACCTGATATGTAAAATGTTGATAGTTTAAAACCTGTACAGAAACTGAGCAAGTCATTGTCCGGAACTCAAGACTAAATGGGTACAACAGAAAGCCACACGCTAAACTACACAAGTCATGTCAACTGGCAGAGCCATTCAGCCATAGTATGCATGCAGACTAAACAAGTAAAGACAGGTGACATTGCAAATCAATTAAAAGGAAACGAAAATATTGAAAGACGAGCGAATAACAAAAGTCGAATAAAGAGACTTCAACCGAGACAATCATCACGTGCATCACGTGGTCTTCATTGGGGCCGTGACGTGCTGCAAGATCATCACGTGTTCTTCATTGGGGCCGTGACGTGCTGCAAGATCATCACGTGGTCTTCATTGGGGCCGTGACGTACTGCAAGATCATCACGTGGTCTTCATTGGGGCCGTGACGTGCTGCAAGATCATCACGTGGTCTTCATCGGGGCCGTGACGTGCTGCAAGATCATCACGTGGTCTTCATTGGGGCCGTGACGTCCTGCAAGATCATCACGTGGTCTTCATTGGGGCCGTGACGTGCTGCAAGATCATCACGTGGTCTTCAATGGGGTCGTGAAAGGTTCAAGGTTAAAGGCGAGGGCTCGACTTCATCGCCATGGGTCTCCCTGTAAGACTCGGTCTCTCTCCGCAGAGAGGTATGCCGCCTGTCGAGAGCATCATACAAAGCATGAACTCCGTAGCTCCAGCAATGACCTCAGGGATCCCTGCAGCGATGACCTCAGAGATCCCTCCAGCGATAATCTCAGCAATCCCTCCAGCGATGACCTCAGGGATCCCTCCAGCGATTACCCCAGAGATCCCTCCAGCGATGACCCCAGAGATCCCTCCAGCGATGACCTCAGGAATCCCTCCAGCGATGACCTTAGAGATCCCTCCAGCGATGACCCTAGAGATTCCTCGAAAAAGTTTCCATCATGAGCCGACCGCCGCAGCTCGAATTCGAACCATGACCGTCTGGACATGAGGCAAACGGTTTGACCACTTCGCCACGGAACCTCACTTGCGTCGTGACATCCTGCAAGGTCATCGCGTGGTGTTTAATCACACCTTATTGTGCTGCCTTTGTCTATAGTAAGTATCCCTAGGTCTGTGAAGCTCTCTTTCTCCTCCAATGGTGTTCAATGGTTAGACAGAACAAACCCTCTCCCCGCTGATTAGACAGAAAAAACCCTCTCCCCGCTGGTTAGACAGAACAAACCCTCTCCCCGCTGGTTAGACAGAACAAACCCTCTCCCCGCTGGTTAGACAGAACAAACCCTCTCCCCGCTGGTTTGATAGAAGAAACCCTCTCCCCGCTGGTTTGACAGAACAAACCCTCTCCTCGCTGGTTAGACATAATAAACCATCTCCCCGCTGGTTAGACAGAACAAACCCTCTCCCCGCTGGTTAGACAGAACAAACACTCTCCCCGCTGGTTAGACAGAATAAACCATCTCCCCGCCGGTTAGACTGAGCAGACCCTGTCCCCGCTGCTTAGACAGAACAAACCCTCTGTATGGGCTGACGTGTGTTGTATGGGCTGGGCGGACGTGTGTGTTGTATGGGCTGGGCGGACGTGTGTGCTGTATGGGCTGATGTGTGTGTTGTATGGGCTGACGTATGTGTTGTATGGGCCGGGCTGACGTGTGTGTTGTATGGGCTGGGCAGACGTGTGTGTTGTATGGGCTGGGCGGACGTGTGTGTTGTATGGGCTGACGTGTGTTGTATGGGTTGGGCGGACGGGTGTGTTGTATGGGCTGGGCTGACGTCTGTGTTGTTGGGCTGGGCTGACGTGTGTGTTGTATGGGCTGGGCGGACGCGTGTGTTGTATGGGCTGGGCGGACGCGTGTGTTGTATGGGTTGGGCGGACGTGTGTGTTGTATGGGCTGGGCGGACGTGTGTGTTGTATGGGTTTGGCGGACATGTGTGTTGTATGGGCTGGGCGGACGTGTGTGTTATATGTGCTGGGCTGACGTGTGTGTTATATGTGCTGGGCTGACGTGTGTGTTGTATGGGTTGACGTGTGTGTTGTAATTGGTTGGGCTGACGTGTGTTGTATGGGCTGACGTATGTGTTGTACGGTCTGGGCTGACGTGTGTGTTGTATGGGCTGGGCTGACGTGTGTGTTGTATGGGCTGGGTTGACGTGTGTGTTGTATGGGCTGACGTGTGTGTTGTATGGGCTGGCATGTGTGTTGTATGGGTTGGGCAGACGTGTGTGTTGTATGGGTTGGGAAGACGTGTGTGTTGTATGGGTTGGGCGGACGTGTGTGTTGTATGGGCTGGGCGGACGTGTGTGTTGTATGGGCTGGGCGGGCGTGTGTGTTGTATGGGCTGGGCGGACGTGTGTGTTTTATGAGCTGGGCGGACGTGTGTGTTGTATGGGCTTGGCGGACGTGTGTGTTGTATGGGCTGGGCGGACGTGTGTGTTGTATGGGCTGGGCGGACGTGTGTGTTGTATGGGCTGACGTGTGTGTTGTATGGGCGGACATGTATGTTGTATGGGCTGATGTGTGTTGTATGGGCTGACGTGTGTGTTGTATGGGCGGACGTGTATGTTGTATGGGCTGACGTGTGTGTTGTATGGGCTGACGTGTGTGTTGTATGGGCTGGGCGGACGTGTGTGTTGTATGGGCTGACGTGTGTTTTGTACGGGATGAAGTATGTGTTGTATTGGCTGACTGTTGTGTACGGGCTGACTGTTGTGTTGTACGGGATGACTGTTGTGTTGTACAGGCTGACTGTTGTGTTGTACAGGCTGACTGTTGTGCTGTACAGGCTGACTGTTGTGTTGTACGGGCTGACTGTTGTGTTGTACGGGCTGACTGCTGTGTTGTTCGGGATGACTGTTGTGTACGGGCTGACTGCTGTGTTGTACGGGCTGACTGCTGTGTTGTACGGGCTGACTGTTGTGTACGGGCTGACTGTTGTGTACGGGCTGACTGCTGTGTTGTACGGGATGACTGTTGTGTACGGGCTGTTGTGTACGGGCTGACTGTTGTGTTGTACGGACTGTCTGTTGTGTTGTACGGGCTGACTGTTGTGTTGTACGGGCTGACGTGTGTGCTGTATGGGCTGACGTGTGTGCTGTATGGGCTGACGTGTGTGTTGTAATTGGTTGGGCTGACGTGTGTTGTATGGGCTGACGTGTGTTGTATGGGCTGGGTTGACGTGTGTATTGTATGGGCTGACGTGTGTTGTATGGGTTGGGCTGACGTGTGTTGTATGGGTTGGGCTGACGTGTGTTGTATGGGCAGACGTGTGTATTGTATGGGCTGACGTGTGTGTTGTACGGTCTGGGCTGACGTGTGTGTTGTATGGTCTGACGTGTGTGTTGTATGGGCTGGGTTGACGTGTGTGTTGTATGGGCTGACGTGTGTGTTGTATGGGCTGGCATGTGTGTTGTATGGGTTGGGCTGACGTGTATGTTGAATGGGTTGGGCTGACGTGTGTGTTGTATGGGTTGGGCTGACGTGTGTGTTGTATGGGTTGGGCGGACGTGTGTGTTGTATGGGTTGGGCTGACGTGTGTGTTGTATGGGTTGCGCTGACGTGTATTGTATGGGCTGGGCGGACCTGTGTGTTGTATGAGCTGGGCGGACGTGTGTGTTGTATGAACTGGGCGGATGTGTGTGTTGTATTGGCTGGGCGGACGTGTGTGTTGTATGGGCTGGGCGGACGTGTGTGTTGTATGAGCTGGGCGAACGTATGTGTTGTATGGGCTGACGTGTGTGTTGTATGGGCTGACGTGTGTATTGTTTGGGCGGACGTGTATGTTGTATGGGTTGACGTGTGTTGTATGGGCTGACGTGTGTTGTATGGGCTGGGCGGACGGGTGTGCTGTATGGGCTGATGTGTGTGTTGTATAGGCTGACATATGTGTTGTATGGGCTGGGCAGACGTGTGTGTTGTATGGGCTGGGCGGACGTGTGTGTTGTATGGGCTGACGTGTGTGTTGTATGGGCTGACGTGTGTTGTATGGGTTGGGCGGACGTGTGTGTTGTATGGGCTGGGCGGACGCGTGTGTTGTA